>RJWT010041605.1:0-12281 GCA_004365215.1 Cuniculus paca
TGCAGGTAACTGAATGAGGGTGGGTGCAGTGGTGCTTTCAAACTTGCTAAATCAGAATTGAGATCAAGCTTCTGCTCTTAAAACTTCTGATTCAAGCTGCCTCTCCTGACATCAAGCTTCCAGAGCATGAGATGGAAACAAGCATCAGCTCCGATAAACCCGAGCAGAAATGTGTCGATGGTGGGGGAGGGTGTGCGTTAGCTCACTAAAGACTGCTAAGTAAATTGTGTAATAATTTAACAATCAGAGTAATCATCATGAGATGGCTTCTAAAAAAGAGATCTGTTATTAAATATAATGAAATTCATGCCAATCCATGTGATCCTAACAATTCGCTGGTAGAATTGCCTTCTAAATGCAAGTAAAATTAGCATTTCAGTGTGGTAACTTCCACCAGTTAGAAATTTTAAGCCAAAATAGCCTCGAATTTCCACAAGTGTAATTGGTGTTTAAAAGTTAGAGAAATCTCTGTACAGTACATTAAAATTGTTCAAAATAGGAAATAAATACTATGAATTTTTACTGCCTGACAGACTCATTGCAAAACCTTTTTTCTCCTTTGATGACAAAATATAAAAGTTACTGTATGTGTGCATATTGCTGTAGGTACAAATCGGCATAAAAAGATATTTTCTACAGCTTCGTAAATAATTTCAGAATTTCAAAGGAAGTCAAGTGTTATTTAAGATTTCCTACATAAGCCTACTCTTTCCTGAAAAAAAAAAGTTGTTGACGTTGTAACACAGAAGTAGTACAGTGCTAAGAGGAGATGGTGAGGCCTCACTTGGTGAACCGAATTCTGGTTTGGTTCTACCGGAAGCCCACTCGGATCCCCGAGCTGGTCCCAGAACCCTCTTGGTGTCTTCCCACATTGGTGTCTTCACCTGGAAAGCAGAAGTGAACGACCTGTTCTCTCCCTGCAGTCTATAAATTTGTGGGTGAATCTCAGGCCCCATCTCCTGCAAATCCTGATTTAATTTAGCTTCTGAATCAAAGTTAGAGGTTCGCAGGTTTTCTTAAAGTACCAAGAGCTCAACCGAGAGAATACGTTGATCCCCTTCCAGCTTAGAATCTCTGTGACAGTGCGAATCTCATGTTGTTACGTGTGAAAGCCTTCAGGTCTCTTATGACTTCTGTAGAGATTAAAATCATGCGTGTGCCCTTCTTAAGATATTAAACTTTCGTTGCTTTCCATGCATGTTTCTTTTATGTATTATTAAGTTATACCTTTTTTGCAGTAATGTGCATTTTAGTGGAGTTTTTTTGCAGCAACCTCAAATATTGCATGTAAAAATTATGATATAATTAGAAAATAAAATAATGCTTTACTTTATTTTTGTTTTCATTCTAAGGAAATCCCAAATGGCAAACTAGCAACCACGTAAAACTTCTCAGTTTGGGGAACACTTTTGATATGTTAAGTATTATAATGACACTCATTTAATTATTTCAATTCTAAAATTTATCATTGCCTGTTTCCTTTTATTAGCACGCATGATCTCATCATTATATCAGTTGATATCCAAAATTTGTAATTAGGAATATTAGATACTTAATCGTGGATAACAAATATATGGTACACAATGGAGTACTACTCTGCCATAAACAAGGATAAGCTTGAGTAATTTATGGGACCAGAGATGCACACTCTGAACATAATTTTAAGTGAAATAAATCAGACACACAAGCTTAACTATCACATTGTTTCTCTGACATGAGAAACCCAAGCTATAAATAAAGACAAAATAATAGGTAGATGACAGGAAATAGATCTTTTGCAAAAGGGAGGAGACCAAGAAAGGGAGGGCGGAGGGAGGGAGAAGTGGATAAAGAAAGAATTGATCCATGTTGTGTACATGGCCCAACTCCCCTGAGAAAGGAAACCATTATGTACTGTAGTCATGTAGTACTGAAAAATGAAAAATAATGAAAAAAATTAAAAAGGAAATCACAAAGCGTGATAAGCCCACAGGAACTAGGCACCAAAATATTTTTTTTCCTTAAGCCTGGTTTTTAACTTTTTGGTGCCTCTGTCCTTTATGAGAGTGGTCAGCTGGATTGCCATTTAGATACAATTTGTGCTTCAAGATTTTTCTTTCCTGATTCCGTTTTCTTCTCTGTGTCTTTGTATGCTGGATTGGGACGTGATCTTCATGCTGCCAATTCCTCCCGATAATGCCTCCTCCCCCTGCATGCTGTTTGCGTCTGGTCATGCTATGCGTTATCCATTGCATGTAAGATTGATATCCTTATTTCGGTTTTTACCTTTCCATTTTGGTTATTTTGACCTTGTTTTGCATTTTAGTTATTACGTTTTTCATGTGGGTGTTAGATTGTTTGTATGAAATGGTTTATTTTATGAAATTTTTAAATAAGCAGTTCTGAAACAGTAGACTCACCTTTCATTAGTGACTTTCTGGGTTTTATTTTATAAGTGAAGAATTTGTAGGATTTTCTATAATAGCTTGTGTTTTCTCAGGAAACATGCTCTATTTCAAATGAATACTTTCATCTAAATAACCCTTCGAATGGTCAGTGTTTCTTTGGAAAAAAATCTAATACTTTCAGTATTATAGATTCTTCTGATCATACTAATAGGCTATTTTCTAACTAAAAAAAGACAAGTGACTTTTAAAATTACAACAGACAAATGTGATTGTTTTAATTGGCTCTAAGATTCATCAAAACCCATAAGAATTAAAAGTTTCCATTACTTAATGGAGATATTCCTTGAAAGAAGGCATTTTGCTATTATTATAAAATAAATACATGCCACATATACTAAAACATGTAGGATACAAATAGGTTATGCTTAATGTCAATATATTTTTAACTATTGCTGTTATCTTGGGAAATCTAGTCTCCTCAAATGGCATTGGAAATACTGATGATCTGGACATTTTTGGAGGCTATTATTAGTAAAATTTCACCATAGTTCTGCTTTATTACTGTTATGTAATTAATTGTCTGACTTGGATAATATTTATTTTAATAAACATTTTAATGTTGAGTTTCTAACACTGCAGTTGGAAAATGACATATCTATTGTGATTTTTATTCTAGTGAACTATGAAATTCTAGCATGACACAGTACATTACCAAGTGTTAAAATTCAATGAATGTATTTTATTCACTTATCAAATAGTTCAGTCTTCATTTTGTAATTGAAAAATAAAATATGTGAGATGAATTTTATTTTATTTTATTTTATTTTTTTTGTGGCACCAGGGATCAAACCCAGGACCTTGTGCTTGCCAGGCAGGCGCTCAGACCACTGAGCTAAATCCCCGACGAGACGAATTTTCTAGGCCAGCAGTACCGTGTGATATAACTGTAAATATTCGATCTTGCTCCACAGTGAACTTTGTTATTACATTCCAACCAGAAGAAACTGGCGGTGTCACGGCGGGAGCTTGTGTTTAGTGACCCCAGGCTTATTATTCTCCTTAGACTTTAACCACAATACCCGGTTTTTATTACGGTCCTTGACTTGATCACACATTTCATCGTGCAGACTCTAGAATGCTGAATTAATTTGAATCATTGAAATACAGCATTTCTGAGATTCGAATGTAAGAAACAGACTTGCCTCTCTGCCTTTTACATTTCCAGAGGGAAGCATAGGTATCAAAGAAGTCTGTTTTACCTTTTTAAAATATCCAAACATAATGCTAAATATTTTCCTTAAATAATCTTTGTATTGAAACCACACTCCCATGCTTACATGTTTTGCTGCCACACTGTTTCTTTGGCTCTGTTGCCATGCTGCTTAGAGCAGAGTCCTAACTGGGTCCTCACAGCCCCGTTCCCATAGAATTTGTGGCTGCAAACGCAGTGACTAAACGGCATTTGCAATGAGATTTTTTTCCAGTTGGTAATTAATTAATATTTACTACACTTAAAGCTCAATTTTTAGCTCCAGCTACCTACTTTCATATGTATATGCTGTACATATATCACATATATGTTTATATGTTCATACAAGATACATTTATACGCTTACTGTATCTTTGCTAATTTTCGCAGAGTTGATTTCGCATTTAAATCCTGGTTAGATCCTTCTGTGCACCACATCGGTTAGTAACGGGGTGCATACTTATTACTGTCTTCTGTGTAGAACCCCAAATCTCAGGAGCCGGTGACTTTGGACTTCCTGGATGCAGAGCTGGAGAATGATATCAAAGTGGAGGTGAGTGTGTTGGGGGAGGAAACAAGCCGTGGGGTCGGAGGCTGGATTCTTCCATTCTCTGAGCGGCCCCTGACCACAGGCCATCTCTTGGCACCGCGCACACAAACGTGGGCGTCCTTCATCTTCAACAGCGCCTCTACCCTGGGCGCGCCTCATCCTAAAGGTCACCTGGCAGGGAAAAACTAATTAAGCTGAGTGTGTTCCTTTTTCTTTCTCCTTTACAAAGCTATCTTTACTTTGTCAGTTCAAAATTCACTTGTGAATTACAACAGAAGAGGGATCTTGTTATGCAGTTAAAGGTGGGTTCCAACCGCCAAGCCAGAGGATGTGCAGTGTGAGGAAAGAAGCTGCCTCATTGTCTCGGGACTCTGGATGTAGCAAAGATCTATTTTATTGCAAAACAAACCACATGCCACTTTGTGCGACAGGGTCTCCATAATAATCAAGATAATGGTTTAATAATAAAAGAGCGTTTGCTGAGCACATGATATGTTCCAGCCATGACTGTCAAGAGCCTCTGGAAACAGGTGTTGTCATGCATGTTGTGCTGATGACATGCTGGAAGATAGTTTGTCCACCTTACTCAGACAATAAGAGCAGACCAGCCTTTCTTGCTCTTGGGCACGTGCTTTTAGAATCCTCCCGGATGAATTTACTCCTTAGATTTATGCAAAGGCTACTGTATTTCTTTTATGATTGGCCACAGTGTATTTTAAGTTGTACTTCATTTATGCATTTTACACATTTGTTTTCTGACTGTATGACCATAGAATTTGATTACTTATTGCAATTACCTTGAGTCCGTGCCACAGTTCTGGGTTGCTTTAGGTGGTGAATGAAGAGCTGCTGGAAAATGCTAATAAAAGAGGATAAAGTCATAGCAAGGAGACTGACCGCTGGCAGCACAATGAGGTCGTTTAGCCTCTCAGAGCCCCAGTTTCCCCTCAATTTAGATAGACATAGAAGGAAATAATAATGTACAGAAACAGCTCAGCAGAAGAGCTGCTTGGTGGTCACGTCTTACTATTTTTGAGCTTTTCCTAAGTGCACAATCAACTTACGTAAAAAGTGGTTATCTACACTGCACGTTCAGCCCCAGAATATTTTGACTAAATTAGAGTATGTGTTCTTCTATTGTAAATTGATTCTTATATCACACCAAGTTTGTTTACTTAGCAACTGTGGTTACTAAAAGCCAAATGTAAGTCACCAATTGAGTAAATACAAGGAAAACTAAAGAAAATTCTGAGAAATTTCCGCAGACTGGAATATTTTATGATAAATGTGACCTGACTTGTTTTTAAGGATTTGGAAATATAAGCTATGTTATATTAAGTCCTAGAAGCTCATTATAATTTTCACTTATTCCATTCTTTTACTGCCAGATAAGACAAATAAAAACTATAATGTATAAAGACTACTCTTAAAAACATCCCTTCCCATGAAACTGGTTATTTGGGTGAGGTAGAAATTTGAAGTATTCCATGCTGATTCTGTAAATACTTACACAGTAAATAGAAGTAAATACTTCTATTTCTCAATGATACTTTTCACTTAAATGTAGCCAGTCTATAAGTCAACTGACTAATTTTTACTAATTATATTTCAAAACTAATGACTAGCTGAAAAAGTTTATTAAGGTTGCTTTTCATATTTTTGAAATAATGTAAAATGATTATAATGAGGCAACTTAAAAAATTCAGAAAAAAGTTACAACTACTGTTAAAACCAACCCTCTGTTCTTATTCAATGTGTTTAAAGTAAGGAAAAACTTTGAAACATGATATTATCCCACTTTAGTAGGTGAATTTGGCTCCTGGGATGAAGTACCTATTTTGTTTTCCCTTAGATTCGAAATAAAATGATAGATGGAGAGAGTGGAGAAAAAACCTTCAGAACTCTAGTGAAATCGCAAGATGAGGTAAGAATTAATTCATGCTTATTCTTATGTACAACTATCTATTAAGAATAAGTGATGTTGGTAATTTATCTTTGCTGTCTGCTAATCCAGCATTTACTTATAAAACAGTGATGTCTCTAGTGAATAATTTTTTCTTTATTTTTAAGATAGTTCTTAAAAACAATTTCAACAAGGTATTTTTAACTTTCTCATTTTTATAAAAATAATGCTTTAGGTTTCTTAATGTATTATTTCATAAACAATATATTTACAGAAACATACTTGAAAGTTATGTCTGTTTTGTCATTGTAAGAAACTGAATATACAGTGTAATTTCATGTCATGCTTTAGACAATGTCAATAATGAAAAATTGTGGTTAAAACTTAATAGCTGTGTGCGATACATGATGTGTTCATTTGTATTCTAATTGTTGTGTTTCAAATAGCGTTTTGTCTTTTTATTTATTTTTTTGTTTATTTGATTCTGGTTTGACTTATCTTCTGTTAATGTTTATACACTATATAATTTTCCTGCATTTAAATCTGCAATTAAATCATCCAGTAATACAACTGCCTCCACTAATCAGTGGCTTATATAATAAATTGATTACACATTTACTTGTAAAATCTCTTTGGGGAATACATCTATTGATTATTAGCCACTGTAGAGTAAAAATATGCATATATTTAATGTTTTAAAGTACGTAGGAATCAGAAGCTTTTGTTCCTGGAAATTTAAGATTTTACAAATACATTCGCTTATATCCTTCCCTTGAAATATCATCCTATTTTGATGTATGTGTTTCCCATGAATTCCTCAGTAGATATTTCCTATAATGGACATCGGATAGAAATACAATCCCCCTCTAGCAGGTGGATTTTCTCTTTTCAGCATCATTAGAATACAAATTCAGTGGGTAGGTTCAATGTTGAACTTACGGGGAAATTGGATTCAGTTCTCATCCAGTTCGGTTTGCAACCAGAATAATGGAGAGAATTGAGTTTGTGAACCGAGGCACCTATGCACCTATTACCAGAATTTAAGAAGAGCTACACATACTTTTGAGTCTTTATTATTTAATAAAAATCAAAAGAATTACAATAGTGTACTTATGCATGATACAGTTTTAAGATTATATCTTATAGAACAATACATGTTTTGTCTTTCTGGGTATGGAGTCCGGCATAGATGTTGGAGGTGAAACACTTCACATCACAGTACCTTCGGTTTGGTTTTATTCAGTTTTTGAGTTCTATATGTCAAGGTCGGACATGGCCTGTGAATTTCATGATTTTTTGTTTCAGGAAATCATGTACTTTCCATATCTGTGAGCTAGGAAATGCCAAAGTGAGCACATTTCACATTGTTCGATTTAATGAGTTCTGCGCAATTTTAAATTTCTCTCTCATGAAATGCTTCCCATAGAGCCTGTCTTCACATCTGACTTACTGAATACTTTAACCATTTTTACATAGTCAGATCTTTCAAGAATCAAATTATTCAGCAAAAAAGCAAATGCATGCAATACATGAAAAATGATATGTGATCACAAATTTACTGCATATATGCAAACTCCCATTATTTTACTGATATTTTTATGCAGTTACTACTGAAAAAAAAGTTTAAGCAATTAAAACATTTCTACTTAAATTTATGCCAGTTGAATCTTACCTATCCAAATCTGAAAATATTTTTTTATTAGATGCACCTCATCAATAATCCCTTGTTTACAACTATCTGCTTTTGCTTAAAACAAGAATGTATTCCTACTGTTTCATGTAGAAATTTACTGAAAATTTTGGAGATAAGTACACTTAAAACTCTAGTTGGGGCATGGCTGCAATGCCATTACTTGGGAGGCTGAGGCAGAAGGATCACTACTAGTTCAAAGCCAGCCTGGGCCTCATAGTCCAGGCCAGGCTGAAATATATAGTGAGACCCTGCCTCAAAAAAAAAAAAATTTCCTCAAAAAGCTAATTTGAGAATATCTTTAAGCTTGATAAGAAGTTGAAATACAGATTTAACTAAAAAACTAGGTATTAACCATGTTTAAAATTGTATATGGTTGTTTTATTACAAATTAAAAACTGATTATCATGAGCATTCCTGCTGCTAATATTGAAAAATTATTTCATATTTATATTTCCCTAATCTGATACTATTTTGATAGTTTTTTATAACTTGTGAATGATGCTAATTTTCCATGCATTTTTGTGCCTACTCGAAATAAAGAAACATTGTCCCTGTAATTCTTTAAGGAATTTTACTAGCCCCAATACCACCTCACCAATTCTGATCACCCTCTCTCTGCCCTTTCCACACACACAGTTGTGGGGTATTTCGTGTGTACCACAAGCAGCATTATGTAGTTGCTATAAAAGTGATTTTCTCATCAAACACTTTCTTTACCTTGAAATTTTGTGTACCTAGCATCCTCGTTAAGCCTTATTTTTCATCAGTGTGATATGGGAAATCGTATCTCCTCTAAGGGTTTGGCTGGGTGACAGAAAGGACAGTGAGGCACAGGGCATAGTGTCTCCTACAGGCTTAGCTGCACAGGTGTCATCACCGGGGTGGAATGGTGACGCCCAAGAGGACTGCGGATGTGCAGGGTGGCAGGGGTGCCGTGACTGTGCCCGAGGGAAGAGACCACGAGGACATCCCTAGTCACAGGGGGAGGATTCTGGGTCCGTGATGTTATTTAGCTCCGTGCTTCCTTCTCATGGTGGGGCAGGAATTTTCAGTGACACTGGGTCATTGGCCTCGCGCGATGCTTTAATAATACTTTAGTCTGCAAAGTGCTGTTGTAGTCCTATGTTTGCATCTCGGCGCACTGACTACATTCACTTCCTGACATTCTTCACCACTCTTAAATGTATTTGGAAGTAGAAAAACTGAGCCTTGTCTAAAATTTCCTAGTCCTGTTTCATTATTAAATTTTGCTTCTCAAAAATGTGAAGCTTTGAGGATACCACTTTGCAATGTGCTATCATTTTGAAATACTATCGACTAAGATTTTATGCTTATATGGCCCTACATTTCATTATTTACATACTTATTCGGTCCTAAATGTTGCTACCCACACCCGTAACAGAATAAATAAATGCAGAATAGACTGTATCCGACATTGGAGACATTTGAGGAGAAAGGTACTGTACTGAATGTTTACCGCGTTAATAAGTAGCTATTACTTCTCTCCTCTTGCTACAAATCCACACAGATAGGAAGTGATAATAACCCTGTCGAACTTTCTTCTAGAGATACATTGACAAAGGCAACAGGACCTACACGTGGACCCCGGTCAATGGGACAGACTACAGGTAACCAGACAGACTTCTGTGCGCGTTAACTTGGAGGACCCATTTCTCCAATGGATGGATATTGTCTGCATTTCCCTAAGCTTTTTTCAATGTAATTTTCTATAGAAAAACAACTCTCTCCAACATAAAGATCTATTATAGTTCTAGAGTCTGATTTTCAGAACGAAAATGGTGGAAAAAAGCTATCAAAGTAGAATTTAGAAATGAAAGCGTATGTGCTGTATAACTGAACGTTTAACATAATTACACTAGGCCTGAACGTGGACACAGTCTCCACAGTTGTACCTTGTAGTTGTAACTTCCACAGGCTTCCTATTTGAAACCATCATTTAGTTTACGTTATTGTCTTCATGTTGCAAATCAACCTGACAACAAAGCTTCTCTCTCCCTGCCAGCATCTGACAGTAAAAGGTTAGCTGATAATTTGTGCACTGACTAGCAACTCTTGGGGTCCGGATGTGCCCTGCTAGCTGAGCCTTGGGGACCTGGGGAGCCCACTACCACTACCGGGAAGTCCTGGAAGTTGCCCTGATTTCTTCAGACTCACTGAGCATTTCCTTCCTGTTCCTGCTTTCACTGTCCTCCGAACTCAGGGCTGTCACCGTGTCCCTGTTCATCACTCTGGGGCTTCCGTGAGTGCAGTCCTGTTAGGCATCCCCTCTTCTTCCTCTCATGCACTTCGTCTTGGAATCTCACGTCGCCACACCTCCTGCCCTGCCCACATCCCCCCTCATGATCAGGCACCCCGTCTCAGTTCCAGAAGACCGGCTCGTTGTCGCTTTCTCCTACATGCACACAGGTCCGTGTTCCTTGATTTATTTATGACATACCCACACTGCGCAAAATAAAACAAAAATTATTTACCAAAAGAAATTTTGAAAGATTAAAAGCAAAAGCTCAAAAAATTTTATGAGAGTTCACAAATGTAAATTTAGTGTGTCAAATTACTATAAAGTTTTCTAAGGACTTACTCTCAATTTCTGCATTGTTTGTCCTGGTAGCTTGTTAGGGGCTGCTACTAATAGGCAATGTGCAAACGGGCTAGGCCCATGGACCACACTTAGATACCACTGGCATCGCTGATTTTGCTCCTACCTGCCTTCCCATTTGTGACCTCTTTTCCTCCATCAATCTTGTCATTCCAGTATCTTAGCCACCTACTCCAAAGTCATGTTCTGTAGCTCTTACTGTGTAATCTGCGACCTCTTTATATTCTTCATTGGAGATTTCTTCATCCAACTCCTGGATTACTACATTTTAGCTTTCTCTTGCCTCCGAGGAGCCCAGTGATAATTCTTCAACTCACCTGAGATGTGAAATCTGCTGTCCTTTCTGTACTCCCACCCTTCTCCCTCTTCACTGTCGCCTGGGTCTTGGGTACACTCTCCTGCACACACCTTCGGAATGCTCACGTTTGGCACAGTGCTGAGCCTCGTTACGTTGCAGTGGTTACCAACCACACTAAAAGCAGCTGGAGAAAAACACTTACGAACCCAGGTAGCACTGGAAATCCATGAACTCGACCTCCAGTGTGCCTCAGTGCTGCCTGGCCATCTCAGTGCCCCAGCAAAGTCTGGATCGTTATAGATGACGCCGATCTCCTTTCTCTGCACACCTGTGGCTCTTTCTCATCCTCCTTTCTCTCGCGTGATGTCTTTGCTTCCATTTCAGAGAGAAGAACAGGAACAATCAGAGAGAATTTCCACACCCGCCACAGTATATAACTCATACCTGTGGCTCTGCCTCGTCTCTATTTCTGCTCTTAACACAATAAAAGGGAGGATCCTGACCCTTAGATTTTGTTGCTTTTTTCTCCTCACTCTTCCAGCAGTTTGTTCTTACTCAGTGAAAGCTGAAGTCTGCCACAGCCTTCAGTGTGCAGACTCTCAGGGTCAGCTGTTCAAGCCTCTCTCAGACTCTCACCTGCCTACTGTACAAGCCACTCCTCCCTGCTCCCGTGGACACCTGTGTCCGTCCGCTCAGAGACTTCCTGTTGCTGTCTCACTAGGAGGTTCCAAGGGGGCAGGGATTGCTGCCTGCTTGCTTTATGTCTCAATCCCAAGCTTATAAGACAGTATCACTTAGCAGTCACTCTCTATCAGGGACCTGGCCAAGATCCCCAGTCTCCCAAACGAGTGTACAGCGAAGGCTTAAATTAAATGAGACAAGTGGTATGATTTTAGGGTTCCAGGAGGGTCAAAACCCTCTAACAGAGTTTGAGATTCTGAGTGCTGAGACAAGGAATGTCTCTGGGTGTCCCATATTTATTTATTTATTTATTTAGTTTTCCAACAATGAAGGATTAGGGGGGAAACTCAGGAAACTGAGCAGGATCTTGGGAGTGGTTCCAGGACTTTTCCAAGTAACAGATTATGTTAATTCAGGAGAAGTATCTCAGGAGAAAGTCTACAGGAGTGAAATGCCTGCAGCTACAGTCTTTATTTAGTTAACTGGGTTGGAGCCAGGTGTCCCCAGCTGTGGACTTATCTTGCCCTTTGAGGCGTCTCTTTGTCCCAGCCATGCTGCAGCCCTGCCTGTGTGTTCGATTCCCAGCTTCAGTGGCCCCCAGCAACTCTCCGAACGCATAATTGACGATGTCAGTTTGAAGAAATTGAAGCATTATTAAAGAAATTTGCATCCCTTTCATCCTGTTAGATTCGTGTACCATAGCGATGTCCAGATTTTCTGTTGCGTTATTCAGGTGTGGAGGTCTCTGATGACATATTTATATACTCTTAATACATGTCCCAATCCTAGGCTGTGGTGCATCCAACTGTTTTTTTTCCTGTTTCTTCCCTTTCTAGCTCTGCTTTTTATGAGAGCCTAGTGCTAGCATAGCCCTGGAGCTTCAGTGCTGTTATCTCAGGAGGC
>RJWT010041606.1:0-12445 GCA_004365215.1 Cuniculus paca
TTCTTCTCCTCCTTCTTCTTCTTCTTCTTCTTCTTCTTCTTCTTCTTCTTCTTCTTCTTCTTCTTCTTCTTCTTCTTCTTCTTCTTCTTCCTCTTCTTCCTCCTCTTCCTCCTCTTCCTCCTCTTCCTCCTCTTCCTCTTCCTCTTCCTCTTCTTATCTTGTTTCTATTTCTGCAAGTTAATCAAAGAAATGCTTCTTCCCTTAAGTGCCCAGCCTATAGCTCCTTGTTAGGTCAAGCTAAGTAATGTCATTTCCAACAGGAGAAGAGCATTTGTTGTCCAAGGAAAGCAAAGTACCACTTGCAAAGTGACGAGTATTCCTGCCTGCTGACTGGCTGAATTTAAATTGGCTTGTTTGGCACATACTTCCCTGACAGGACCTTCTTCTGTACTAGATGCTACTGCTGACAACACTAACTTGTATATGTAAACCATTAAATACTAGCTCTGGGTTTTATGTTGTTCTTTTTTCTTTTTAGTTTTATAAATACACATATGTTCCTTTTTTAGCCTGTAAAGTCCCCCCACCCAGGACTCAGTCTGAAATGTCATGTTCTGGAGTAAATATCAGCATAAGATCTTTGTTTTCCTACTTGTTGGAAGAAATCATCTATGTGTTATGTGAGTTTACGGTTCCTTACTTCCAGAATTTACTGTGCTATTTGGAAGAATGAGGGACAGTTCTAAAAGTCAGGATGAATTTATTTTTTCTTCAATTCAGTGATCTAGAGTGAGATTTTTTTCATAGTTATGCATCTGAAACATAATCTATTTCATCAGTCTAACCTCCTCCTAAAGTCACTCTAAATTACTGTAGAAACAAAGCAGAACTTACAACAGAATAAAGGCTAGACTATAAAACAAGGGTTAATGAAAATATTGTTTTTAGAAATAAGAAATAAGATTAGAGGTGACATCTTATCTGCCCAAGGGATTCTTCAGTTGACCAGGAGTAACACAAGTAAGTCTTCTGGTTCAGTCATCATACCAAATTTCTAATTATTAAAAAACTCAAAAATAATTGTGGCTGTCTCTATAGTGTGGCAGGAAATTTAAACCGGGTGGAAACACTGGTATCAAATGTATAATCTGTGTACCTTTTGTTTGAAAGATAGCCAAGGTCAAGCAAACTTTTGAATTCTTTTGAATTTTCTGGACTGGGAAGCTCAATCAAAACAACAACAGATTTATAAGAACTCCATTTCTTTTTATCCTTTTAAACATGAACTATCTCGATGCTCAATTATCAAAATTGGATCACCTACTTGGTTTTGTTAGCTCATACATTGTTGTTTATAGCTCGCCACCTCATGTAATCAGGCCTGCATTATTTTCTCAGAACAGAGAGTTCTTGATGTTATAGGGTAATGACACAACCCAGAAGTAGAAATAAAAAAGGTACAAATGTAGCAGTGCAGCAACCAACATAGATGATTAATGAGTTGATGGGAATAAGTAAAAAAGATCACTTAAAAGATGCTTTGAAAGAGTGTGTGGCAGGGATTTGTGGGATGAAACTCAAGAGATTTGTGGCTTCAAAACGTTGAAATTCTGTTTAGCTGTGTGAAATTACTGATGCAGCAATTGAATTATTGCAGATTAACATTTATTTCAAAGTTGCAGCAAGCTTAGTAAATGTAAGTAATAACTACTAAGCTATTTTGTGATTTTTTTTTCCTGTTCCAAGCCTCTCACACAATTTTCAAATACTTATATAATAGAAAAATGGACCATTTTGAACATGGTCAGCCATGTTCTTTTGTTCATAATCCAAATAACTAAACTGTATGAGTGCTGTATTTGCTTTTTCTATAACTGGAACAAAGGCTTAATGATACTCATGCAGAAGCCACAGGGATATAAAGACACATTTAAAGGCCCTGGAAGAAAATTTAGCACAGATTAAATATTCAATGAAGTGCACTCATTCTTATTACTAATACTAATGGCAATGTCTACAATACTTTTTCATATAATGGGTATTTTCATTAGTGCTACTGTCTGGCTAGTGAGTTTTTCTTTCAACCCAGGAAGAATTATAAGGCAGAGGGTCAAAGAGGACTGAGTGAGGGACTGAGTATTTATTGTAGAGTGAAAGCAGACAGCAGCAGTTACTGTAGGGTGAAAGCAAAAATGACCCCCGTGGTTACTGAATCTGGGGGGGACACAGACGAGTCGCCAAACGGACTCTGTTTAGATGTTTTCATACACAAAATTGATTTCATCTTAGCCAAGTTGAGATCAACCTATGGGTTAAGAGCAGGAAAGTTCGACTTAGAAGTGGACCAGTAGGAACTCAGGATATGTAGCAGGCATACTTTTGTAAGCACCATTAATTGTAACTTTTCTAACATTAGCAGAACAAACAGAACCAAAGACATTCCTCAGAGAGGTGAGAATATCTTATTTCCGGTCAAGAAAATCTCACCTGTGTTTGTTGAGCCTCGGGTGCCCTGGTCTTGGCCATTGGTCCTTCACTGAATCTCCCCTGGCTGTCTGTCTGTCCTGTCTGTAACACAGGCCAGGACACTTTCCACTCTCCTCTCTTAGGAGCCAGTGTCACTGAGAAATCGTCTCACCTGCCAAGGGTCCTGCTCATTCTCACATCGTGTTTTACAGAAGCTAAGTTTTAGATTACTGCTGGGACCCTCTTGTTAGGTTAGGAAAGTGCTACCCAAACCTTAGGAAACAGAACCTGAGCACCTGCGGAGGGCTCCTGCTTCGTCCTCCCCTAGTCTCTTGTTATCTCCCTGCCTCAATAAGGTAGGATTATTTCACAGATTAAACCAGCATTCCTTTTGTGGCGATGAAATCCACCTTATTCTTGTAATTTTTTCTATATTAATATAATTTATTTGCACGCTGCAGCGTTATTATGTAACTCTTCTAAAAACCTGCATTTCCTACTCTATAGCGTTTCTTTATTAGAATCAAAACTTCACTTTATTTTTATATTCTCAGAAAGAATAGCATCCAAAACATAGTATCAATGCTTATAAATTCTGTTTTGATTGATTAATAAATGAATAAATGAAGAAATTCATGCATGCTTTAGCAGCAAGTATTTGACTTCTCTGTATAAGTCTTCTGAACAAACGGATCGAACTATTCTGTTCTGACATCTATTCAAGAGGATTGTTATGAAAATAATTCCTACACAAAATAGAGATTCAAAGTGAAGATATTGCTTTCCTTCTTTTACTTTCTAAAAGCCAATAATTTAAAGGAGGTAGATTTATTTATCTTTACTAAAATAAAGAAACATTTCTTATACATTTTTCAGGATTTTGAATTTTTATTAAAAAAATTTTAAAGGAAAATTCAAATTCTTTTTTTTTTTTTATACTGGGAATTGAACTCAGGACCTTATGCTTGCCAGGCAAGCACTTATGCCTCTGAGCTATATCCCTGGTCCAGAAAATTCAAATTCTGCACCTCAAAGTGACTAGACAAATTCATAGCAATAAAACTGAACAGTTCCATGAAACATTTGTATTTTTATTTGCATCAGAAATTGTCACTAGAAATTAAGTTTGTTATTACCAAAATGTTTCTCAAGGTAAGTGATCCTCTGCTATTTATGACATAATCTCTTAATTAACCTTTAGCATCTGATATGCTATGCTGTAACTTTTGGTTCATTTTGATTTCAGTGACAAAATTTAGAGAATTCCTTTCTATATTAGAGAAAAAACATATTACAGCATACTTAACATTAATTCTGCCTGCTTTCTTCATCTCTAATCTCTTTTTGTATGTTGAAAGCATCAAGTTTATATGATACTATTTTTTTATACCAAAAACATACATGTAATTGTTTGAGGAATAATATTTTTTAAGTATTGGTGCACTTTAAGTCACAGAAAATGTCACATGCTTTCCAAATTGTAAAAGTCAATTCATTTTCAACAAAATGTTTCAGGGTTTCATTCTTTAAGAGAAGCAGTAAAACTGAGATTTGGTACATTTTTCTCTACCTTCTGTCATTACCTTCTTAGTACCTGTGACACTTTGACATTTTTTCTCTGATCACAAGATTTTATATATTATTTCTCAATCATTTTTTATACTCAATGGAAGAAACATAATGATATATAATTCAATAGCTCAAAGAAAATAATATTTCTTTCAATTATATTCCAATTCTTCACATCAGTTTTGGCAGCACCATTTTCTTTCAATAAAATATAAAATCTTCAAGTACACTTTTGAATTTCAGTTTAAGTAATTCAGAAAGTTCTTGTACATTTTTATTTTCTACTACAAAAATCAATGACTTTTTATTCATTCATAATATTATTGGGCACTAATTAATCAGTTTTATTGATTTTAATTACTCTTCCAGATTTAGAAAAGATTTTTTCCTTTCTTTATAGTTATGTCCTAGGTATAAAACATGTGCAAATTTTATGTTACAAATAGTTTTGTTTTTTTTTTTTTTAAGGAAAAATTTCTAACTCAGAGTTTCAGCTCTGTAAGGAGTTAGGGTTTGGTGTTATTATTGCCATGTGATTATTATGAGCTTTTGAAATAGATACAATTTTCTGTATTCTCCAGAAAAAAAGAGACTGTTTTCTTATATGTTATATTGGAAAAACTTCAAATGCATATATTTCACTACATTATTTAGTTTGTTGCTGTTTGTTTTAATTTAGAGAAATGGCTTCCTATTTTGCTTTTCCTTAACATTATTAAACTGATTACAAAAAAGATTAATCTATTATGACTACTATTTTCTAAAACATAGTACTATTTAAAAATCATAATTAACATTTCTGACTGATTATTTTCTAAAATCACTTAACAAATATTTCATATCACAAAGCATAATTTTCAAAAATTGTGTGGCTATATTTATGTATTATTCAAAGTATATTATTCAAAGTTCTTAAGTACTGATGATTGTCCTTGCTAAAAATAGTGTAGTCCTTGTGATGTTGATTGTAGAGCTGACAGATGCTACAATTTGCATGTGACAATGTAAAAGACTTATTCCATGAGAAGAAACAATACAGCCTTGTATGGAGATCAAGTGTTTTTAGCCCCAGATCCAGCTTGTCTTGTCAGTAACCTGAGCAAGAGATACTTCTAGTCTAGCATGACGTTACAATGAAAGTATTTATCTTTTGCTGTCAGTTAAAATATTGAGAAATTTTCTTGAAATCTCCCCCAAGTACCAGATATACTGCAATTCCCACTCACACACTTGTTTGCAAAGCAAAACTGAAGTCAACTAGAAGATTCAACTACTTAGTTGTACAACAGTGATTACAGAATTTTACAAATCTGAACTCACCCACTGCATTTTTCGAACCAAGGCTCCTAAATTATTATCTCACATTTGAACAGCAAGACATAACCAAATCTAAGGTTCATTTTATTTAGTTAATATTTCATTTTAATATATTCTTGTCTGGTATGGAAGAAATATAATTTAAAATATTATAATCATCATAATGGGCTTATTGAATATATTCTGAGACACCTGGGAAAATTTTCAGACTCTGAACACATGTGCATATTGTACTCTTTATGATATTTTGCCAATAAAATAAGAAAATCTAAACTCAAACATTATATAGCTATCTTCAATGATATTTGAATTATTTAAATATATTTTTATATTTATTTTAGTAAAATCCATACAAAGACACTATTATTTATGTCAACTAATTTTTATTGGAAATATGTCCATTCATGCCCAGTTAATTGATACATGCAACATAAGCTAAAACATAAAAAAAATAAATTCAGTAAAATGTGAATTTCATATTTAAGAAATTTCCACAATTGTAATTGTACATTATAAATTATAAGAAATATTTGCGAGGGCTGGGGATCTAGCTCAGTGGCCTAAGCGTCTGCCTGGCAAGTGCTAGGTCATGAGTTCAATCCCTGGTGCCGCAAAAAAAAATAAAAAGAAGTATTTGTGATTTGTTATAAATTACAATGTATTTTTTAAAAAATGAACTTTTGTTAGGCATAATAGAAAATAATTCAAGACAATTCAAAACTATGATTTAATTTTTAGTTTTGTTCCTACTTTTAAGTCAAAATAAAATACATACATAGGGAGTATGTCAGATTAATGAAACAGGGTCATAAGCCCATGCAATATTAGGTTAAAATTAATAAACATACATTTAATTTTAGATTCACATAGGTTCTGCCTTTGGAGAGTGATTTCTCAAAGGTCTGGGTGTTTCCATGGGACACCTGAGATGGAAAAGAGTTCTCTATTCTTTAGAAATGCAGTAGCCCTCAGACTACACAATTTTCTCACAGATTTTGCCTAGTCATTTGTGAAAACAATATGTTCTTGTATATACGTCCTCTCTCTAAAACTGGATCATATGCAATTTCCACAAAACAGCAGACAATGAGATGGAGATCAATAAATATTGAACTCTTTCATTTTGCCAGTCTTACATTTTATTTAGGTTTCTACCAAATTATCATTGTATCAGAAGGGTCTTCCACAATTACAGCATTTAGAAGAGTACTTCTTACTTTGACACTTTCTGTCCTCTTACCTTCTTGGATTTCACATGGTAGGAAAGTTCAAGTACTTGGCATAGAATGTATTTGTTAAGATGCTCCTTTCCCACAACATAATGAAAGGTAAATTCCATGACATCATACCATTTTCTATGCCATTTCAAGTGATAGATACATGCTACATATGCTGGATGCTCAATTAATACTTGTTCAGTGAATGAAGGAGTAGTTTATTGTGTCTAGGCATTGGTAGTATTTTATTCAAATTTTTGTTAAGAATAGAGGTGAGAGAAAAATATCAGTGTCATTGTAATTTCAGAGTGAACTTATTCTCTTGGATAAAATTAGTAAAACAGTATATAGAAAATCATTTCAAAATTGAAACTAGCTTTCCAAGTGTAACTAAATCTGGTGTATGTTGACTGGAGCATGAAAATATGAACTGTCTAGCTCTAACTCAAACATTGATAACTTACCATCCTGAGGATAGTATGTGTATTTTTAAATGCCGAGAATAAATTTATCTCTAGTTCTTGGGATGCAGAAAGTCTGAACTCTGTTCACATGCTAGTTTTGCAGTGTCCTTAGGAAAATGAACCTGATTGATAGCCATACCTCATGGAAAAGTCTTATGCAAATTCTTTTATTGTATTTTTTTTCTCCGTAATTGTCCTCTTTCTTCTCTCACACATGCATGGGATTATGGCACATATTATATTTTCACAGATAACTTATATGGTGCATTTAACCATTTACTACCGACTGAGCAGATGGCATATTTTACAGTTGCACATAAGCTGTGAAACAATGGTTCTAGGATTTGAATACAAATTTGTAATCTTAATTTCACGCTTTGAATTCTGGATATGATCATCTCTGATCCATTCTTAAAAGATGTATTCCCCATAGATGGTGCCTAAATTTAAATAGCTTGATAACAAAAATACAGCCAACTAAATTTATGTGAGAGTTGACTCTTTAAGTCAACCAAACAAGGTGAAAACTGATCATTCAATTTTGACATTTTAGTTAATTGATAACTACCCAAATCATAAATGTTTTAGAGCAAAACCTAAGTGTGCATCTGATCTGTCTATGGGTTCTTGTTTTCTTCTCTTGAATTGATTTATTTCTTCCTGAAGCTGAAGTACTAGTCCATTTGGATTTTCTCTTTGTGCTACTTGTTTTACTGCTTACAGCTGTAGTATGTATTTTGTATGTGCCCTGAATTTTGAAGTTCTAACTAGTGACCAAATACTCCTTTATATCCTGATTTCTATTCTTTTTGGTAACATAGTACTAAATTCATACATTTTTAGGCAAGTTTTTTGTTGTTGTTTTTTGAAACACTGTGTTTAAGGAGGTTTTCCTTTTCTTTCTGAGAATTTTCTACTCTTATGGAGACTATTTTCATTACAGTGACTCTTGATTCACCACTTAGTTGCCCTGTAATAAATATGACTTCTCTGTATGCATTTTACCTAACATTCTTCTATATTAAAAGACCTTGCATAATTATTTTCCTACAGAACATCTTAAATAACTTCCTACCATTAAGAAAAAAATAGAAATGATGCAATTATAGTTACGTTAAAATTTAAAGTTACTTATTACAAAGTATAATTTTTTCAACATGTTTGTATTCACAAAGTGAAAGTGGTGAAGTCCTGTTAGTGTACCATATTTTTAGAACATTGCATCTCTCTATTTAGTTCTCCTTAGTTCTATGCTTTTATAAATAATTGCATTTATTTGTTTTCCAATCCATAATTGTGAAGTTGTGATAAAGGGCCACTACAATAAGTCTCCCACGTTTGACTGCCTTCCTTGAAAAGAACATGCTATGAGGCAAGCGTCTCAAGTTGCATTATGAAGGGAAGTTGACTTTCATTTCCTTGAGTCCCATTCCACTCCTGGTATACCACTGAAAATACTTCTTTAATCTGGAGTACTGATCTATTTTAATATGACATATAAAATCATGAGACAGTATTGAATGGCATCTCTCAAGGATGGATAATTTTTTTAAAAGGTGTCTCACATGTGTTTCTCTATTATATAACTATATTTATTATCCTATATTGTGATCATTGTTGTGTGCCTGTCCTTGGGCAATGGACACTATGTGTTTCCCTTTAGGAGGAATCATATATTGAATATCTTTGTATATCCTATGCCCAGAAATTTATACACCTAATATATGTTTCTTAAAAGGTACTTCAGCAATAGTTGAAATATTTTCTTAGTATCTTTGATATAAATTTATAGAAATATGATGCTTCCAAGGAATTAACTATCTTACCAGACTGTTTTACTGGAAATACATCACTTTCTAATAATTCCTGTATATTATGCTGTAATTTTTAATGTCTTTGTGAGTTAATAGCAAAATGTGGTATGCTAAATTTTATTTTATTATCTAATATCATGCATAATTAGTATCGTATGTAATTGTATTTTTAATTTGCTAATTTATGTCAGTTTTATACAATCATATCTCCAGAAAGAATTATGTTTGTGAACCAAGGTATCACTATATAAATGCTTTATGGTTATGTTAAAACTTAAAAGATTCAGTAAATACTTAAAAGAATTACTTGAAAGTATTCGGTGATGGGGATGGGGATTTAGCTCAGTGGCATAAGCGACTGCCTGGCAAGTGCGAAGTCGTAAGTTTGATCCCTGGCACACACAAAAGAAGTATTCAGTACTAAGTATTAAATTTTACTTAATACTTAAAAGTATTCAATAAGCCAGGTGTGGTGGCTCATGCCTGTGATCCCAGCACTCGAGAGGATGAGACAGAAGGATCATGTGAGTTCGAGACCAGCCTGGGCTACAAAGTGAGCTCAAGGCCAGCCTGAACAGCATAGTGAGACCCTGTCTCAAAAACACAAGGGCTGGGGATCTAGCTCAGTGGCATACGTGCCTGCCTGGCAAGCACAAGGTAGTGAGTTCAATCCCTGGTGCTGCTAAAAAAAATGAAATAAAATAAATAGTATTCAACAAATATTTATTTCATTGGTTTTCTTACTTTTAATTTTCTAATGTATTATATATATATAATATCATTTAAATATTACCTACTTACTATTTCAAACTTTTGATTCTTATTTTCTTAATTCTTCAAATTTGACTAATATTCTTCATACTAATTTTATTTATTCAACATTTTGTAAAGACTTCTTATCACCTATCAGGGGTACACTTTTTGTTGTACTATGGAAAGCACATGTACTTTTTTCTTAGTATCATGAAGTATCACATTAACTTCCCAAAATAACATGCTCTAAATTATCCTTCTTTGCCTTTTGTTTTATGCATTACTTTGTCATCATTAACCTATTATTGTAAAGCTACTGTATGCACTCAAGTCCAGAAATTGATCTGTTCTTTTAATTTTAAATTGAATCACATACTAATTTTTCAAAAGTGCTGAGACAGGATATTAGGGCATGGCAAATCAGCTAAACAGGCATGACCTGTCAATCATAGAGATCTATCAAATCACTAGAGTTGCATGTGCAGTCCAGTGTTGGAACCCTGCCTAGGAATGCCAGATCTGAGGTCAGAGAAGGATATCAAACACTGTGGCCACTGGGCCTCATCTTCAGTGTCTTCTCATTTTTGCAGTGGCCCGTTTTGCTAGTAGAGTGTATTTTCTGTTCTCTTTTCTTTAGAGCACTGTGTGTCTGCTTGAGCACTTTTTCACTTTTTTTCATCTTTTCCTCTTCTTTTAGCACCACACATCTAGTAGTAAGACTATATCCCAAGTTATCTCTTTAAAATTTTTGTTTAGAGTTGCAATGAACCTAAACAGTAACTTTAAATTTCTAGTTTTTAAGGGCCAAAAATAAACCTATTTCTTTCAGTTTAAAATTTCTTAAAAGTAAACAACACAAACATTATAGACAAACACTGTAATAAAAATAGAAAGTATTTTTCTAAATATTGAATCTCAAAAACCAAGAATAGAGAAAACTCTATAAATAAAATACAAACGTAGTGTTCTGTAAAATAAAGCACCACTATGAATGGAAATATTTCAGAAGTCTTCACTTACAACTCTAAAAGTAATATGTTTTAGCTAGTGATTGCTCATAAAGGGTGGGCCTCTGAAATCATTATCATATATCCACATCCATTTTAATCTGTGGATGCAATGTCTTACAACTTCTATTTCCCCAAAATCAAAATGACTGTGAAAGGTAAATGTCTTGAATCCATAGAGTGCAGTGTATCAAAATAGCTACAGTAGCGCAACAAAGACACTCGGGAAAGAACTTTCAGAACTACTTCAGAAAGTGGCTAGAATGATGGGATAAGTCTGTTCAAAGTGAGGAGGAGTATTTTTAGAGAGACTGGTGGCAATGTGTCTTTTATTGTAATTAAAAAAAAAAGTCATGATATTTTTAGATCACATCTCAAAACTTTACAAGCCATTGCTAATTTCCACCAGCTACTTCCTGGAGTTTCAGATGAGGGAAGATGCATAATGAAGACCCATAATGAAATGCCACCCTCTAAGAGGAGAGTTGAAAAGAACCCAACCAACACTTGTAATATGAAATGGAAATAAATATTCATTATACAAGTAGAAAGATTAAAGTTTGAAATACACTAAACTTAAAATGACAAAATAGAGAATGTGACTTCTGTTGAACTCTTGTGAAACATATTCAAAAACACCTCAAATTTTTCCAGAAAGGGGCAGAGGATATAGCTCCGTCACAGAGCCTGCCTGGCAAACACAAGGTCCTGAGTTTGAGTCCTAGTGAAAAAAAAAAAATTCCAAAAAGGCCAAAAGACCAAAAATATTGTCAGTATTATCTGGTTATATTATCAGACAAATAAAATTTACATGACAGCCAGAATGAAAATCACAAAAAATTGCAGCACACTTAAAATTAATGATAAAAGCTCTGTAATATAATTTAAAATAATTTTAATTTTTCACAGAGGAAATGTCTTGCCTATGTATTACTCGAAATATAATCAATGAAACATCAAACATAGTATTAGAAAAGTAGCAAAACATTACAAGAAAAGTTAAACAAAACTGTTGATGATATGTAGTATCATTATAATAAAGACAATATCAGTACTTCCAGAAAGTAAAAAAAAAAAAAAAAATTAAAGAATGAAAGGGGTAAGTAAATTTACCTGTGAGTTTTTTGAAAATATAGGAAGATATAAATTAAGAGGAAAAACTAAATAAAAGTACCATTTTTGCATTTTGTTTTTACTACTTTGCTAAAGTCTTGAAAAAAATTGTAATATATGGAAAAGACATTCAAAATTTTAAAGAAAATTACAAAAATTATCAAAAACAAAATTAAGAAATTGAAATTGAATTATTACCATACGAAGTTCTTTAATGTTTGCCTTCATAGCAAAACACAGAACATATGTGTTTTAAAAAGAAAATTCTATTAAACACTGTACTTAGAGAAAAATAAGGCTCATTTGAAGTAATTTGGGAAACAAAAAAGAAAACAAAGTTAGATTATAAAGAGAGAGAGAGAAAGGCATAAAGAGCAAGAAAGAAATATGAAATTAAGGTAGATTCGACCAGTGTAGTTCTGCTCCCAACTGTTTATATCTTTTCTCAACCACTTGAGGTACCATTACTGTTCTTCCTGTGAATGCAGTCTCCCATCTCAAAAAGGTCAATTTTCAGATTTTGGGCAATAACCTCGTTGCGACCAATAAATGTAAGTTAAATGTGCCATAAATTTAGTGTAACGTAAGACAACTTTACATCAGTATCACCTATAAATAAAAAATCTAGGATAACATATTATGAAAGTAAAAGGCATATTAGTTCATAAAAAGAGAAAGTCACTATAACAGTAAAATTTCAGGAAAGCAAGAGGCTTAATATTAAAAATATATTAATTTATTTGATTTCTCTTTCAAAAGATGAAAATCATAAAATCATTCCTATA
>RJWT010041607.1:0-12299 GCA_004365215.1 Cuniculus paca
GTCATTATGATATTGTGTGAGATTTCATGACAGATTTCTTAATTTTATATTTTAGGACAGATTAATGAAAACGCAAATTCTGAGTTTGCAAAGATGAAATTTAGAATATTGCTACATTCTTGGCAATATACTCTTCCAGAACATCTTATAAATAACATATTTGAAAGACAGGGAATATTTCAGTCAATACAAACTCTCCAGCAGTAGATGCACATTTGTTTTTTCCCATTTTGATAGGTCAAAGGATATTAAATTGTGAGGATTTTTTTTTACGTTTGTATGACTAACATATATCACTTGACTTTTCCACATTGTTATGTCTAATTCTGTAAATCATATGGTAAATCGATAGTTTTATTAATTAAAATGGTTTAAATATAATAAAATTGACCTTACTCCTACACATATGATAGTTTCATATATATTAGTGAGAATTTTTTTGTAATTTTCAACTAGTGTTCCACATTTTTATTGGTCATTCAAGATTTGTCTTTTATAATTTGTTTGTATGCATGACTTGACTCTTCTATTTTTTTGTGTGTGATTTGTGTATTAGATATTCTTAACATGAATTCTTTATTGATTATATGCATTTCAAATGTGTTCTAGACAGACTTGGTTTTTTATTTGTTTGTTTAAGGTGTCTTTCCTGTGGAGATGTTTTAAACTTTTATATATGATGCACATTATTCAATATTTCATTAAGAAATGTTCTTTCTGTATCCTAAGAAATCTTCCCCTACTTCAGAGACTGAGAATTATTGAATTAAATTTCCCTTTTATGTGTTAAGTTTTCCTTCTGATTTATTTGAAATTATTTCAAAAGTATCATAATTTTGCCCAGGACTACTTACATTTAACTCCCCACTGATTAATAGTGTTACATCCTTTCCTATCAAGTTTTCTTGTATATACAGGTATAAAGTTCTAGACTTTCTTTATTGAGACATCTCTTGTATTTATCAGTTACCCAGCCATAAGGTATTGTTTTAATCAGTAAAATGTCAGAAAAATATAAGGCAAGACTGGCTGTTTTTTCCTAATAAGACTACCTTTAACCCTGCATAAATTGTAAAACTTTTCAAAATCAATAAAAAGAAAGTAAAAGATATTTTGA
Source organism: Cuniculus paca (assembly GCA_004365215.1). NCBI lineage: Eukaryota > Metazoa > Chordata > Mammalia > Rodentia > Cuniculidae > Cuniculus > Cuniculus paca. The sequence continues at coordinate 1,118 of RJWT010041607.1, forward strand.
GTTTTACTATAAAATAAATTGGATTTATAGAATATTCTAGAAGAACTGGCATCTTTATGTCAATGACTCATTCTTGACTCCATGAACATTATGTCTAAAGTCTCTTTTATCTCCATCTACAGTGTTTCTAGTTTTCCTCACTGAAGATTTCATACATTTTAAGCCACTTCTCATCTCTTACAATTTAGCATTACTATGGTTAATGGAATTTTTATTTTAATTTTTGTAATTACTTATTACAAACATATATAGAAAATATTGATTTATTTACATTGATCTTATATTTAGCCATCTGTTAATATTACTGAGTTTATTTTGTATAGTTTTCAATCTTCCTGTATAAGTTAACACATAGTTTTGGTCATAAGAGAAGTTCATGCTCTTTTTCTTTTCCTTGTCATTTCTTGTGTGATTTTGTCTTTTCCCACCAGTTGATTTTCCAGGACAATACTAGATGCAGTAATTGAAAATGCATGTTTTCCCTTATTACTAACACTTAAGAGCTAGTATAGTATCTAAGGTTTGGTGGACAAGAGTAAAGTAAGAGAGAAACACCATGGAATAATATTTACCCTGGAAGGTTTATCCACCTAAGTAAATGTAGACACATTCTAAAAGGCACATGCAAATTTTCCGTCCTTGGCCACCAGTCTTCAAACCTTCATTTGCAGCTCTGAAATGCTTAAAGTACTTTTTAGGTTAGATGAGTAGCATAAAAATCCCAGAGATAAATCAAAATTCAGAAACAGAATTAGAAATGTAATCAGGACCAGACTAGAAACAAGATAAAAGCATAGATCTGTGTATTCCAATGAACAGTTTATTGTTCATTGAAGTTTTGTCATCATATTATCATGTTTTCACTTTGCAAAATATGTTTTATTAAACCCAAGAGAATTTCAGTCTTATAATAGGCTTAATTTACAAACATTTAAGTGTTTGGGGGAATATAAATTCATATGCTTTTATTCAAAAATATTATTTGAAGGGAATACTGTTAAGTAAATTAAAATAAAATGTCTATTATACAAATTCAAAGCATAGTAAGTATTCTTTTTTCTTTTTTTTAAATTTTTTTTATTTTAAAGAGAATAGAACAAAACAAAACAGAACAAAACAAAACAAAGCAAAAGAAGAAAGAATAGAGTCAAACATACTATAGCATTTCAAAACAGAACACTGCAAGCTATACAGGTTTTCAAAACATAACAACAAGCAATTAACAATGGTTACCCTAGTGTCTCTTGCTTTCTCCAAAATGGTTGTTCATACATTTACAGACAATAAACTCAAACAAAACAAAGTAATATAAAACCAGATAAAACAAAAGAGCATTACAGACTCTTTTGAAAAATGAGACACTACGGTAGCCATTGCTGGTTTCTTGTTGTCCGACTTGAAGGCCTGTAATGTTCTTTTTTCTTTATGAAATTTCCTCAGGGCTTAGAAATTCTGCCAACCACTTTTTCTTCGCTCACAAATTCCGTGTCTGTGCACTTTGCCCTTTTTCTTATCTTGTTGTTAACATTTTTGCTTTCTGAAAATATGAGCTTCTCACAAATTAAAAAAATTTCTTTTTGTCTTTCATAGGTTGTGAAAACTTTTTACCTCAGAGATACTTGTCTCTTTATTTTTGGCATTTTTGAAGAACAAAAGATCATGGCTTGTACTATAAAATCAGTTTTATTGTGTACTTTCTTTATACCTTCTTGGGTCACTGCTTTAAAATTTATCAAATAACATTTAATAACAAATTCCTTCACAATCTGAGACAAGTTAACTTCAGATCCTTGAGATAGCTCCAAGTTGAACTACGTACCATGTGTGAATTAAATTCTGATTCAGTGATTGAATTTGCCATTATAGTTTCCACATACTTCTCTTATTCGAATGTAGAAGTTAATCTTATATTCACTTTTGTAATTACATGTTCATCAGTTACTTACACATATAATCTTATATTAAATGAATCTTACTCATTCTGAGGGAATAAATATTTATGAAATTTTCTTAAATAATGTGCCCATGTTTACCTATTACTTTCATCCACCAAGCAGAGTGGGGCTAGCTATACAACTCCCATGTTATCAGTCACTGCATCTTTAAAATCTTTAAAGACTAGTGTTTATCATATGAAATCTAAGTAATACAGTAAACTGAAGTTAATATAATCAGATTTTTTTAAAGTTTTGTTAATACTATTCCAAATGAACCTCTAAACTGTTGCAATTAAAATAGAAAAAAAAACCAAGAAAGCTTTAAGTAGGGGCTTATATTAAATTTGAGCAAACTAAGCAATTCTTTTTTAATTGTGACTTGTTTTTGTTTTTCCTTTAGCATGGGAATTCTTTCTCAGTCTTCTTTATTGACTCTTTTCTAATACTTTTTACATACATTTTTTCATGTTACTTCATTAAATTGCATCTCTGCTCTCTTCTCCTATATTTATAATCTCCTTCTCTTTTTTGCATCTCTTTATCCTTGTACTCTGCAATTTTCAAAGGTATCACCTGTTAGTCTTTTGTATACTTGATCTGACAGGCACAAGTGTATCCCTACTACTATCTTTTCTTTCTTTTTCAGCCTTTTACTTCATCAGTCATCTTTGAGGTCCCGATTTCCTCTCAGTCTGTTCTATTGCTACATGTTCTTTTCACATTCCATAAAGGTCAAACCTTGTTTTTCAATGGACTGCAAGTAGAAATTTTATCTTTTTTATTGCTATTATTTCTTTTAGAAACCATTTTTTCCTAACACATATACTACTTTCAAGTACTCTGAGCTATGTACTGCTTCCTTTTACACTGAAATGTTTTTCTATGTTCTACACTATGTTTACTTTTTTCTCTTTATTCATTAGAGAAAGGTGAAATTTTTATTCAAGTGTTATATTTTCCAGAATTGCAAAGGATCGTGGTGAGTGTAAGATGGAGGGGAGTAAATCCGTGTCCTTAGATTCTGCTGTGGGTCTCTGAGATACTAGTACTGAACTGTTTACAGGAGTACATAAGAAAAACACAAATGACTTTTCAGCTAGTTTTGATAGCACACTTTGTTTGATAGCACACTTTTGCTACTAGTACTAGTAGTGTCACTTTTCTCACTTCATAGGCTTGTTCTTAATCTTTTTCTTAAGTGATAAAGGATTATAGTACACAAGAAAATTTTCTGCCCTCGCTCATTTCTTGGAATGCTGAATATTGAGAATTTTGTTCTCTGAACATACACATAAATAGATTCATTGAGGAAAGCAGACATTGTTGGATCTTTGGTCATCTTTTTTATAAGATGCCTCACATGCCACTTGGAGTCTTATTTTGTTTGCCCAACAATGAGGTCTCAGCATCCTGGACTTGAGGGCATAAAGATGGGGAAATTATGTGATTCCTCCACCTTCCCAGGCAATCTCTAGGCAGTGTTAGATACAAATGTTTGAATTGGAGTGTAGTACAACAGCATATACTTTACTTAACACCCACAAAGCAGCTGGGTAAAATTGCCTAAGTTTTGACATTAATCTGTCTTAACTTCAACTTATAATTCTCCTGTCACTGAAATAATTTTGTTCATTTTCATGACACATTTTTATAAAAAAATTTAAGACAGAGTAGACATAACTGATATTATCCTGAAAATTAAAATTTAGACTATTATTATAAATTTTAACAATAGATCATTGCTATTTTGTGCTATACCTTGATGTTACAAAATCCGAAACTTCTAACAAAAAGAAATTACCAAAATTTCCTCTTAACAACATGTCAGTTAATGAAAAGCTATTTCAATGTGTGAGCCTTCTGTGGAAGACCACACTAAATTCTCAGTTCATTTAAGATAATATCTTGCAAAGTATGACCTGGATATTCCTGGCAAATTTTGAATATCTTCCAGGAGGCATTTTGTTCCTGTCTGTGCTGATTGTGTGAATTAAAGTGTGTATTATTGAAAGCAGTGCATAATCCCTATTAATTCTGATGTCACAGTTTTTGAAGTAATAACAGAGAGCAGGTGGAGTAAGTGTTCCATGGACTCACAAATTGGAAATCACTTATTTAAAGGGCATAATGGAATATATGAGTTGTGTACCAATGGTACTTTTATAAAATGATACATTTTAGATGCATAAAGTTAAGCAGTGTGATGGAAATAACATAATCAGAACTGCTGAATATTCAACTGTTTCATGTGTGTTTGGCTCCAGTTATACAGAGATGAAATATGTAGCTTCTGGTCTTCTCTCCTGAGCATAGCAGTCATCATTTATATTAAAATAAGCACTACAATAAGCCTCAGGTCAGGGTCAAAAGTGTTTCTAAGGTGGTCAGATTAAAAAACTCTTGAACTGAGTTCACAGGGGAGAGTAGCTGGACATGGGCTTTTTCTAAGGCAAAAGAAACTCCATGGTCAGAAACAAGGAGATAAATCAATAACTCAGGGAAGTGGAGCCATTGTTGGAAAGCCCAATGAAATAAAATTGGAAGGACAGACAAGTAGTGACTGGTGAGGACCTTTACGTACCACACAAAGGAGATGTCAAACACTGAAGTCACAAAAATCTATAAACAACTCAAATGTCCAATAATAACAGAATAGAAAATTTAGTTATTTATTTAATAAAATACTATAGAGTAAGGAAAGTGAATGAATTACAACTACCTAAAGCAACATAAGTAAATTGCAGCCAGATAATGTTGAATATAAATAAATAAATAAATAAATAAATAAGTGGCCGAGAGTATACCGCCCTCCGTTTACACTATTTAAAAAAAGCTCGAGACACAGCTCATTGGCAGAGCAGATGCACAAAGTCCTGAGTTTAATGTTCAGAAGTAGAGAATGTAAATACATTTAAAAATTAAAAATATTCTCTTAGACAATTTTCTGATTAGGGATAAATATATAGTAAACACACAGAGAAATACACATATAAAACCAAGGGAATAAAACAACAACAATCAGCAAATTGATTATCTCTAATGGAAGAACAAAGAAGTGGGGAAGCAGAGGGTAGAAGGACTTTAAAAGCATTAGTTTTAGAACAAATGGTATGTACTTTGGTGTTATTTCTACTGTTTTAAACACCTTCTTTGTTTCTTGTCTTGTCTGAGACAAGATAGCCCACACCCACAATTTAAAGAAGAGAAGTTTACTTTGGTTCACTGTTTCAGAAGTTTTCATCAGTGGTCCACAATTTCAAACATAGACATACCGCGGTGGAAGGGTCTGCTCCAGGAAAACCATTCTAGTCATGGTGTCCACAAAGCAAAGAACAAATGGAGGACAGGAAAATCAAATGTACTCTTCTGGGTCATGACACCAGTGACACATCTCTTCCCATCAGCTCCCATCTTCCAACAGCACCCTCAGCTGCTGTACTCAACTATAGATGAATCCAGTCAACATGATTCAGTCACCTTCCGAAAGGTCTGCCTGTCAGTGCACGAAGCTTTGGGGGACATTCTTAATCTGAACAAATACACTGTTTCCATGCTTTATTTGGTACATACACATTAAAAAACTTTTATGCATCTTGAAAACTTAATACATGAATTAAAAATATTCCTATTCTAGTGTTAACTTTACTCCATTCAAATTAGCTTTGATATTTCAAGGAAAAATGACTTATTGTGGCTTCATAATTTTAATTGAGTAATTTATTAAAGCATTTTTGATGCCCACAAATTTAATCTGAAGGTTCAAGAGACTTTTAAAACCTTTTCTTTTTAAACCAGAAATAAGGAGATGAAGGAAAAAATTCTCAAGTGTCAAAGACAGCAAAGGCTGAATGGCTGAGAACTCTAAAACCATCTGCAACCCTCCATTGTATTATAGGTTCATAGCGTTGACCACAGAGTAGACTTCACCTTTCCATTTAATGGACAAAGCAAATGTAAATTTTCTCCTGATCACAATACACCCAGCATTAAATTTAGGAAGAGAAAATTGCACTAAGAGCTGAATTTGAGGCTTAACTCTGTGACACTCTTTTTTTTGTATGGAATTGATCAGCTCAAACCGAGAGCTCATAACTGGGAAAATGACACAGTCTGCTGTTGCCTTGTTTTAAATTGTAATGGTGCCAGGGCCCACTCTGACACTAATTTTACAGTGACTGTTTCTTCTGATTGTTTAGCTGGAACCAGCATTCTGCAATTGCTTCCCTGTGCAAAGGCAGCTGTAAGACAGAGTCCATTTAGAATTGCTCATTGAAGTTTTCCAGCTAGTCTTGTGCATATGAAATAGACTGTCTTCAAAATGAAGAAAACAGATTTGCTGAGTAAAATATGAAAATGTGGAAAGTTGTCTTAAGTTACTAGCTTTAGTAGATGTCTTCCCTGGTGCTGAATTTTTCCTCCTCTTCCTGGTCTTCCTCCCTCCTCCTCCTTTTTTTCCCCTCCTCTTCCTTCTTGTTAGTTTTTGCATTACTATGGAAATAGGATTATGTGGGTGGTCTTTCCATTTTTACCCCAAAAAAGTTCTAACCTCATTTTTTTGTTAAACAATTTTTAGAAAATATTTTCAAAAACAGTGTGTATGATATGTTGCCTGAGAAACTGATTTCTGAACTATGATCAATTTCATGATGTGCGATTATAAAAGGGCTTAATTATATTCACTGTAACATGGCTTGCATCACTGGCACAAAACTGTCACCATCAAGGTTTTTCAATATTTTTTCCAATTAAAAAACTATCACCCAATGCAACCTGGCATATGCTAGGCCCTTGGCTGCCACCAAGAACAAAGATGGCAGTCTGAGCTAGCACGGACACATGCCACAGCTCATCCCCTTGGCTCAGCAGAGTGAGCAGGCAAAAAAACGCCAGTTCTCATCTTCTGTATGGGAAGGAAAAGAGTTGGATTATACATCCAATAAATCAAACTTTGGGGGTGTTGCCTGAGGACCTGGCTTCTATCTTGGCTATCTCAGTGTGCAAAGAAAGCCTGGCATGCACTGAATGCCTAGATGTTACAGAGAACAAACATGATAATTTGAATTAACACATGGACACTTCCCATAGTCCTTCCTGGACTCTCCACAAGGTAAGTAGGCAAAAGAAAGAAAAGGAAAGAAAAAAAAGAAAAACCAGGTCATAGACAAGAAAGAACATTGGATCATGTGTTATGTGTTCCAGGATTTCCTGGGGATTGGCTAGGGACTGCCTTCTGTCTCTTCTGCTTCCTCTGCGTCACCTCGGAGTGTTGATGGGCCCAAGCATCCTCTCGACAGTGATTTAGACTAGCACGAAGTTTTGAGAGGTCCATGCAATCTCTCTGCAGGTGTGAGTGAGGGTTTTCTATAAAAAACCAGTCCATGAATAGTGGGAGAAACAGAGAAACGTGATCCAAGAAAACAAATAAAATAAAACTCCATAAATTGACTCTGATAAGAGGGAGATATGATAATTACCTGCCAGAATATTCAAAATATCCATCATAATAATTTTAAATCAGCTCAGAAAACTAGGACATGAGCAAAGTGTAAATTTCAGCAGAGAAAATTTTAAGACCCACACAGAAATCTTCCAACTAAAAAAATATAACTTTTCAGTTTCCTCAAGATCTCAAACCAGAGGTCAAGACATATCATATATCAAACAGAAGAAAAGAAGCAATTCAGTCAAAAGAAATATCATTTGTAATTATCTAGTCAGTGGATCAAAAAAGAGAAAAGAAAAAAGCTTTAGCAACTAATGAGACATTATCAAGTAGAACAACATATGCATTATGGGTATTCTAGAAATAAAAATTGAGAAAGGATGAAACACTTACTCAAAGAAGTATTTCCTTAAAATTTCATAAATCTGAAAAAGAAAATGAGAATCCAGGTGCAGGGAGCCGCCTGTTCCCATAAAAAGCTTCAAATAAGATAATAAAAAGAAATTCCCACTGAGACATGTTATAATCAAATTATGAAAATTCAAACATAAAGAGACTAATGAATAGAATAAGAAAAAAATAACTTATAGCCAAGCAAGTAGCCGTAAGACTATTTGTAGATTCTTCTACAGAAGCTTTCCAGGTCAAATAGGCATAGAATAATATATTCACAATACTTAAAACAAAACCTTGCCAACCTTGAATACCATAACAAAAAAAAAAATACTTTAAAATGGGAGGAAGAAAAAACATTCCTACATAAAAAAGGCTAAAGTTTTTCATTACCTTTAGACTTGTCTTAAAAGAAATGCTGGGGATGATCAAAGATGGTGGAACAGTAAGCAGTAGAGTACAGTCTCACTGAGAGAAACAGTTCAGATGTTGGAATACAACATCATGGAAAGGACAAGATGAAGAAAGAGGGTCCCTTGGACCCAGAAAGAATTTAAAATGTGAATTGAAGCCCACAAAGAGAAAAAAAGAATTTAAACAAAGAAGAAGGTGGTGGCTGGCAGTGCCTTGGCCTGGAGCCGGACTCACCCTGCTAGAGGAGTTGCTGGGCCTGGAGACACAAGGTCACAGCTGTGGTTGACCCCAGAGGTCTCTGCAGAGAGGCACACGGGTGAAGGAGAGTGGTAGACATGAAGATCTGCGCTGGCTGGTGGTGAGTGCTGAGGATTCCATACCCCCCATGGGAGAGAGTGATTGGCCGGGTGCCATCTTGGAGTTGGCAGGTTATGCCCAGGGCCAAGACTGCTACCAAATTCTGCCGGCAGTGCCAGGTTGTGGGTGGACCCACAGAAGTTGCTTGGACTGAGGACAGAAAAACCAAACAGTCATGTGGCAGCTCCAGGTTGTGGGTGGGCCTGCAGAAGCTGTTTGGACCAAGATCCGCTCCCATGGGCATTTCAGACATCGCATAGGTTCCTAAACAGCTTAGACTCTCAGGGCCTGACCAGGTCTGCTCCCATGCATACTCCAGGTGAGTCGGTACCCAGCTCAGTGCAGACACATGGGCACCCAACATCAGATGTATGTAGCCAGCACTGGCATGAAAAGCCAAACAGTCTACCTTTGGAGAAGTTGTGGCCAATGCCAGGATGCCTGGGACCACACTACTCAGGTGTATGGAAGAAATCAGGAATATGCCAAGATGAAGAGGGAGAGGGCAATCTCTGCATCCAACTCAAGCAATGCAAGTCCACAAGAGGTAAACATGGAGGAAATCAAGAATCAAATGCCTGAAATGACTGTAGTAATGTCAACTGAAGTGAAAAAACAACTTCATGAAGATATAAGATAAATTAGAACAGAAATTGTATCCCAGGTAAAAGAAGAAATGAAAAACATAATAAAAGAAATACTAAGCATCTCTAAAGAAGATACAGATAAAAAAATACAGGAGCATAGGAAAATGAGGGAAACCCTGAATGAACAATATAAAAGAAATTTAGAATGCATGAAACAGATTCAAAGAGATATCCAGAAAATCAAAAAACTCCATTGAAAGGTGGCAAAATCACTTGAAAGAAACTGAAGACAGACTTTCAAACCTTGAAGACAGGTTTGCAGCTTTTGATTGTGAAAGGAAAGATCTCTTAAAAATAACAAGGACTCAAGAAGTAACAATTCAACAGCTGGTGGACAACTCAAAGAAGCATAACTTAAGAATTAAAAATGTGACTGAAAAAGCAAGGGTTAAGACAAATTATATCAGGACCTTATTTACAGATATAATTTCTGAGAACTTCCCAAGCATGGAAAAAGAATGTGACATTCAAATAAGTGAGGCATATGGAACTCTAGCTAGCCATAACCAAAACAAATCTACACCCAGATATATAATAATCAAGATCTCAGAAATTCAAGTCAAGAACAAAATATTACAAGCTGTTAGAGAAAAGAAGCAGATCACCTACAAAGGAAAACCCATCAGAATCACAGCAGACTTCTCAACACAAACCATCAAGTCAAGAAGAGGCTGGAGTGAAGTATTGCAAGTCCTGAAAGAAAACAACTTCCAACCCAGACTGATGTACCCTGCAAAACTTTCTTTCAAAATTAATGGAGAAATAAGATACTACCATGACAAAGAACAACTGAAGGAATTTATGACCAGCAAACCAGTACTACAAAGAATACTAAAGGACATTCTAAAGAAAGAAAAAAAGGACCATGGTCCCAGGAACAGTGGCAGAGGGGGACCTTCAAGTGGGGCCAGTCAATTGAATGGAGAGAAAAACTAGGGAACCAATGGCAGAAAAATAGCATGGCAGAGACAATGCAGTGCAAGAGGCCTCAATGCACTAGTAGAAAGAAACACAGGTAGAGTGGATCAGGAGACAAGATACATCAATATGCTCTATACAACAAACACATTTAACTAGAAAGAAATTTCATAGACTGAAAGTCAAAGGAGAGAGAACAATGCCCTATGTGACAGGGAGCAAGAAAAAAAAGTAGGGGTAGCCTGCCCATTAATTGCAAAATGGTAAAGAAAGGCATGGTATTTTATGTGGTGGAAACCTACTCAGCTATAAAGGAAGATAATCTCAAGGCTCTCATAGGTGGATAGAGGCAACTGGTGATCATGCTCATGGATAGTTCAGAGTCACATGGGTGAATTTTGTGTTGCCTCTCTAGTATAACAAACTAAAGGAGTTAGTGGGATCCAAAATGCACAATACATATTGGGAAAGTCAAAGGGGAGGAACTATCTAAAAGGGGAAGGAAGTGGCCACTGTTAATCTATTATCATGATTTGAAACTCATATTGTCTTCATTGTTCTGATTAGTTTCATTTTATTCTGATTTTTTTTAATTTATTATACTTGGTGGCATGGATAGCTATTTTAAAGACAACAAAATATATAATTGCAGCCATCGAGGATGTTCAGTTATCTTGTTTAGAAATCCTGTATTGCTATCATTGTTTTGTTTTGATTGACTTTACTCTATTCTGTGTTGTTTGATTGTAGTATGTCTGAAGGTGTAGGCAACTATCCTGAAGAAAACAAATATTATGGTAACCACTGCTCTTCTACTAGTATCTTGAACTTCTGTATTGCTTACATTGTTCTGCCTTGTTTTGTTTTTACTGTTTTATTTTGTTTGATTTTACTCATCCCTAATGGTATGGGCAGGTATATTGCAGATAACAAGAGACATTATGGTAGCCATTATTGATTGCTTTTTACCCTGTTTAGAAGTCATGTACCATGTTCATTGTTTTGTAGTGATTGACTCTACTCTGTTTTGCTCTGTTTGGTTGTGTGTTTTTCAAAATAAAAAAAATAAAAAA
>RJWT010041608.1:0-12288 GCA_004365215.1 Cuniculus paca
CATTGCTGATTTCTTATCATCATGTTTTGAAGTCTAATAATGCTTTTATTCTTTCATTTGATTGGTTTTAGTCTTTCTATTATTTGTTTGCAATATGTGAGAAGGTATGAACAGTTATTTATGGTAACCATTGTTGATTTCCTACTGTCTGTTTTTGAAGACCTGTAATGATTTCATTCTTTTGTTTTGATTGGTTTTACACTATTTTGTTTTGTTTGAATTTATTGTGTGTGAAGGTATGAATAACTATTTTGAAGAAAACAAGAGACACTATGGTAGCCTCTGTTGATTTCTGGTTGTCTCATTTTGAAGTCTTGTATTGCTTGCATTGTTCTGTTCTGATCTGCTTTGTTCTGTTCTGTTTTGTTTTGTTGTTTTGTTTTATTCTCTTTAAAATAAAAAAACAGCAACTGAGATTAGTATTATTTCCTTTCATTCTGATATTTCTCTTGTGCTAGCTTTTTAGTTTTTTATTTCTGGAAATATTAAAAATATAAGATGGAAAATTTTTATTTATTCGATGTCACACTCTGGTTAAACTAATCCATTGTTTGAATACATTGCAACCTCTAAAGTGTCCATTCATACCTGTTCACAGGTTGGTTCCCATTCTCTTATGAGCTCTTTTAATTCTCCATTTTCCTGAAGGCACTTAGTCTTCAGAATTTAGCTCAGAAATCACTGTCTCTGTGATTCCACAAGAATGTCTTGGTGAACCCACCCATATGACCTCAGTACACCTGACCCTGTAGCTGTTGTGTCACCCATCATCCTGGATGGCAACTTCTCTGTCATTGTGATGTTTCTCCTTTGGGTTGCACATTCCATGAAAACAGGAACCATGTCCTTCAGGCTATAATACTTAATGCTGTGCCTACCTCTGAGTAGGTGTTCACTAAATATGTGTGAATAAGCAACAGCTCAGCCCAGAATTGTGTGCTGAATTAATTCATTTACTGATGAGTTTAACTCATTTCATTAATTTCTCTATCATTACAAATTTTGGCATATTAATGTTTTGTAGAGTTTACATTTACTAAGAAAATGAAAAATGCCTCCTATTTATTAGTGTTAATATTACTAAATGCAGATATATTTCATGTGTTCAGGGGTGGAATCACACATGAATGTGAGACAAATGGATTAGTCATTGTGGAACAAAACTGGGTCAGTAGCTCTCCTGAAACAATGTTAGGATGTCATATAATTTCTACCAAGAACTCTTGAGAAAACTGTCCTTTTTACATAAGGCATTGAAGTTGCATCTGTTACTAAATGTACATAATAAAATTATATTTCCAGTAAAAGTGCTAATTGTTTAATGTCCAGGTAGTTAAACCTATGTAGTTTTACTTTTATTTATTTTAAAATGCAAAATAAAATTTGTTGATTTTACATAAAAGCTGCATACATCTAATCTCTGTGAAGTTATTTAGTTCATTTCAAACCCTTGGGAAAAAATACAGATTTGATTAGAGATAACAATCATTTTCTTTAAGTAATTTTGAAAGAAAAGTTAAACTAGAGATTTTTAAATTATCAGTTCTTTGGGTTTTTTGGTACTGGAGATTAAAACCAGGGCCTTCACACTCAGCTACAACCTTGAACGGTCCCTCTCTTTTCTTCTTCCCTCTATCCTTTCCTTCCTTCCTTCCTTCCTTCCTTCCTTCCTTCCTTCCTTCCTTCCTTCCTTCCTTCCTTCCTTCCTTCTTTCCTTCTTTCCTTCCTTCCTTCCTTCCTACCTTCCTACCTTCCTCCTTTCCTTTCTTCCTTCCTCCCTTTCATTGTTTTTTGAGACAGATTCTCACTAAATTGCCAAGTCTGGGCATTAACTTACTATTCTCCTGTCTCAGCTTCTCAGAGTGCTAAAATTAAAGTTGTGTGCACTACACCAAGCTCAGTATCACTTTCTCCATTTAAAAATCAATGACCATCACAAAGTTTTCATATTTTTGTGATGATGATATTGACCATTTTCTTTTACTTATGTACAGTTATTTTATTGAAATAATACTTTAATACATATTTTTATTAATATGTGTTGTGATATATAATAATCACATTTGTTTGGGGGAATTGGTACATACACATATCACATCATGATCATTTTTAATCCTCTCCCCCATCTCTCTTCTCAACTCTTTGCCTGTGCCCCTTCCCCATCTCCAAAAGTCTCTGAGTTTCCTACCATCTTCCCTTTATTGTGGTCTTTATTTATATTTTGGATTTCTCAAAGAGAGATATCATGCAGTATTTAAAGTGAATTATTTATTTCATTTGCACTAGGTCTCAAGATCCACACATGTTCCTACAAATGACTCAAATTATCTTTCTTCATGGCTAAATAATACTCAATCATGTGTATATAACACATTTCTTTATCTATTCATCTTTTTGGAGTCATACAGACTGCTTCCGTAAATTAGCTATTGTGAATTGTGCTGCTACCAACATAGATATGCATGTATTACTGATATATGATTATTTTAACTCTTTAGGGAAGACACCAGGACAGGTATAAGTATATCAAATGGCAAGTATAATTCTAGTTTTTTGAAGAATCTCCATTCTGATTTCAATAGTGGTTGTACTGCTTTACATTCCTAACAACCATATAAGTTGCTTTTACTATATCCTCATCATTCGCTATTTTTTAAGTCATTGATGGTAGCCAAACTTACTGGAGTAAGATGGAATCTTGGTATTGTTTGGGTTTGATTTCTCTAATGGTCCAAACTACTGAACATTTTTTCATGAACTTATTAGTCATTTGAACTACTTTTGAGAAGTGTTCATTCATTTCAATTAACCATTTTTTGATGTCTTTTGTTTTGAGTGGCATACTTTTTTGAGTTTTTTATATAGACTAGATATTAGTAGTCTATCTGAGGAGTCATTGTCAATTTTTTTCTCATTCTGAGGTTAACTTTTCATTCTGTTGATTGTTTCTTTTGCTGTGCAGAAGCGTATACATTTGTTATAATTCTTTTTATTGATTCTTGGTATTATGTCTTGCACAATTGGTGTTCAGAAAGTCCTTGCCTATACCTATGTCTCCAAGAGTTTAATTAGTTTTATCTTCCAGAAGATTCCTTTGCTCTATTTCTATGCCTAGGTCTTTGATCCAGTTTGATTTGATTTTAGTACAGGTTTGGAGATACAGATCTAGATTCATTCTTCTGCATGTAGATAACCAGCTTTCCCAGAGCCATTTGTTCAAGATGCTATCTTTTATCCAGGACTTGTTTTAGATAGCTTTACATAGGTGTATAGGGCTGTTTCTGTATCTTTTGTTCTAGTCCATTTGTCTACATGTCCATTTTTCTGTCAGTGTCACTGTTTTAATTACTGTAGCTTTGTGGTATAAACTGAAATGTGGGATTTTAATGTTTCTCTCACTTTGTTTTTCTTATTCAGGATTTTTTTGGTTACTCTTATTCAGGATTTCTTTGGTTACTTTAGGATATTTTTAGTTCCATGGAGAATGTTGTTGGTGTTTTGATTGGAACTGAATGAAATCTACATATCACTTTTTAGTATTATGGCCATATTAACAATATTGACACAGCCGATCTAAAAACGGGACATCTTTTCATTTCTAATTTCTTCAATCTCATCTACAGAGTACTATACTTTTCATTATAGATACCTTTCACTTTCTTGGTTAATGTCAAGGAATTTAATGCTTTTTTAAATTTTAAAACAAAAAAATAATAAAAATGATGACACAATTTCAAAACAAAATAATAGGAGATTAACAACGGTTAATATATTGCATATTGTTATCTTCATAGTAGTTGTATCTTCAAACTAGATGATATTTACACATGCACTACTGTGAACTGATTTCATTCTTGGTAGGTTAATTCTTCGGAGTACTATAATTTTCATTATAAAAGTCTTAGACTTCCTTGGTTAGGTTAGTTATGTGTTATTAATTTCTTTGATGGTATCACGAATGGAACTATTTTCCTGAATTCTTTCTCAGTAGATTCATTATTGGTATTCAGGAATGCTATTGTGTTGTGTGGTTTTTGTGTGATGCTACTTTGCTGAATTTGTTTATTACACTAAAGGTTTTTTGCTAGTGCTTTTTGCATATTCTATGTAAACATATTATCTACAAATGAAGATAATTTGTCTTCTTTCTTTCATGTTTGCATCCCTCCTGTTTTTTTCCTTGGCTGATTTCTCTGGCTAAATTTTTGAGTACTGTATTGAATTGGACTGGGAAGAGTGAGTGCTTTTGTCTTGTTCTTGATTTTAGAGGAGATACTTTGTTTTCCCTATTCAGTATGATGCTATGGGTTTGTCATAAAAGGTTTATATAATTTTGATGTGAGGTCCTTCCATGCCTATTTTCATCATAGTTTTTCATTGTTCATGGATGTTGAAATTTTTCCAAAGGCTTTTCTCAATCTGTTGAGAAGATCTTCTGATTTTTATCCTTCTGTTTATGTAGTTATTACATTCCCTGATTTATATGTTTTGAACCATCTTTGCATACCTGGGATAAAATCATCTTGATCATAATACATGATCCTTTTAATGATTTGTTGCATTCCATTTGCAAGTATCTTGTTGAGGATTTTTGCATCTATTTTCATTAAAAATAATTACTATTAGCTTTCTTTTTTTGTTGTCTTTTTCTGGCTTTGGAATGGCCTCAATAAATGAGTTTGGAAGTATTCCTTCCTTCACTCACAATTTTGAGGAGTTTAAGGATGCTTGGTGTTAGTTCTCTGAATTTGTGGTAAAATTCAGCAGTGAATCTGTCAGGTCTTAGGCTTGTCTTAGTTGGAAGCAATTTTATTACCATCTCAATTTTATTCTCTGTTTTGGCCTGTTGGAGATTTTTATAACTTCTTATTCAATTTTGGTAATTCATATGTGTCTAGGAATTTATCCTTTTTTTTTTTCTAGATTCTCTGATTTACTGGAGTATAAATGTTTGAAATAGTTTGCTATAATCCTCTGGATTTCATTGTCATTTATGGTGATTTTATCTTTTTCACTTAAAATTGCTTTAATATAGGACATTTCATTTCTTCTTTTGGTAAGTTTGACTAAGGGTTTATCAAACTTATTTATCTTTTCAAAGAATCAACTCTGATTAACTGAGTCTTTTTTTTGGTCTCAATTTTATTGATTTCCACTCTGATGTTTATAATTCCTTCCCTTCAAGTTTTGCATGTGGATTGTTCCTTTTTTCTGTACTGTTCTTATTTTTCTAAGAACTTATGATGAATAATTAGGTTATTTATTTGGGATTACTCTTTTTTTCTAATGTAAGCACTGAGAGCTATAAACTTCCCCCTTAAAATGACTTCCATTGAGTCTCATATATTCTAGTATGTTGCATTACCACTGTCATTTGATTCCTGGAAATTTTTAATTTCTTCTGTTTTGTTCTGTGACTCACTGATTTTTCAAAAATATCAAAAGAGACTAAGAATGTATTATTTAGTCTCCATGTGTTTGCATAGTTTCTGATTCTAGTTGTATAGAGTATTATTTTCCATTCTTTTACTTTCAGTCTATGTTTATTTGTATGTAAGAGTCATCTCTTATGCCCAGCACACACATATTTGAAGCTAGAATCTGGATTTTCTGCCTAATTTGTTGGTACCTCTACAACATCATAGTAAAGTAGTAAAAACATTTCAAAAGTATTAGACCTTTCAAAATTTTGGAATAGGTCTTTCAAAAATATATATATATATATTGCATTATTCTTCATCTTATAGTGAGAAGTCATTGAAAGATCACTATATATACCCATGATTTGGGTATAATCATTGAGATTCTTTCTGGAGCCTGTGGAATTCATTCTAGTTAACTGAGGCAGGCAGGAAGTGCCTCAAGTTGTAGCCTAGTGGTATCACTAAGACAGCTGCTGCCCCTGCCAGTGTTAGGGATCTACAGAATCAGAAATATGCCTCTGTCCTGAATAAAAACCTGCTGAATTAGCTGACGGGTAAATCAAGAAGTTGACACCGGGACTTCTGGCTCCAAAATACTACTGTTTTTGTCACCATATGGAGCATCCCAAATGAATGATCTGCATCCCATCTTTCTCCCTGCTCATATAATTTTTCTCTAAATGAAAATCTCAAATAAATGTCTGAATTCTGTATAGTAGTCCTTCCTTATCCATGGTTTCAATGTGGCCAACTGTGGTCCAAAACTATTACATAGAAAATTCCAGAAATAAATTACTCATAAGTTTTAAATCACATACTATTCTAAGTAGTGTGATGAAATCTTATGTCTTTACATTCCATCCTGCCTGGGACTTGAATGTTCTCTTTTTCCAGTGTTTCCATCTGATTAACTGTTGTTGAATTACAGTGCTTGTGTTTAAATATTCCTTATCTTATTAATTCTCCACTTTGCAAGGGTAATGATAGTGGCAATTTGGGTATGCCAAAGATGTAAAATGCTTCCTCTAAGTGAAAAAGTGAAAAATATAGATAATATGAAAAGAAAAAACATATCACAGGCTGAGGTTGGTAAGATAAATGAGACCAAGCAGGAAGAAAACATGATAAGTACAGGATTTGGTCTTTTCCAAAGTTTCGGGCATCTATTGGATTCTTGGAATGTATCCCTTGTGGATAATGGGACCACCATACTTACAATGCATGCAGAACTCTCACTCCAAAGGAGTTTTGGAAAATGGTGTTTTCATGATGAGGGAGATTCCTGATAGGGGTTAGAATAGCCCACAAATGATCCAATTCCCAGGATGGAGTAATCTGGTTTTAATCTTTCTTGTATGATCACATGATCTTGGAACAAATCAAATTTCTCTAAATTCCAAATTAGACAATGGATATGAAAGCAGTTTGTTGTAAAGGGATGAACAAATGGCAGTTATTTAGTATTACTCTTCATGCCATTTGTACCCTTCTACTTATTCCAGCTTCTGTTTAGCCTATGTGATATGCCAGTGAGATAAAAACAACTATCTTACCAGAATACCATCTTTTTATCCAATCCCTGAAAATATCTGCCCATGAAAATAGTACAAAAGGGGATGGGGAGTATGATATCTTTAGCTTGGATTTATTTCCATGGCTAAGTTTAGAGAAGTGTTTTAATGAGTCTTGTTAGCAGGCTATAGCTTAATGCCATTTGGCTCTCCTTGAAGACTCTTCTATTCCCGATCTTAAGACTTACTTTCCTTTAAAGTAAGCTGGCATGCTCTGTGGCTTCAGCTGGTCCATTAATCATGCCTCAAGCAATTGGTTACCTTAGAAAATTTACTGATGACCATTAGCAAAATATTTTCCTATTAAGGACATGACCAAAATCACATTGAATCCAACTTGATGTCCTGGGAACACTGACCCTCCATTTGGACACTTATCATTTTCAGGAGAATAGGGATATATCATGCCCTTCGTGATAGCCTATCTTAATTTCAAGTTGTTCTTCTCACCTGCTGTCTATGCATCCTCACCATCTTTGCTACAGCTGTCCTCAATTATTTTTATTTCCAGAGCCATGCAAAATAAAAATGTAAAGTATATTTTGACATATGCTTGTTAAGTTCTTTTGGATAACAAGCCATAGTTATTGTGGGTAAGAAAGAATGAACACTGCTTCATTTTGTGGGGAAAACATGATATAAATTAATTTTCAGTATTGGCAGGTATTTGTACTTACATTTCCCTGTGCTTAAAACATTTCTTGCCAGCTAAAAAATGAATTCAACATTATGATTGGTAGATAGTGCTTATAAGGATTATATAATTTTCTGTAAGATGTATGTATTATTACAATTTCATGTATTATTACAATTGTAACTGTAGAGTGAGAACCTTTTCGATGATGCTCTGATCCTTGGGCCATCCTCTTTCATCTTCAATTTCCAGATGCATTAAACAAGATGAGTTTTGTCTTTAAGATTCCAATGTTCTACAAATCTATAAATACTCAACTACCCAGTTCAGAGTTATCCATCCGATTGATCCATTTTTAAATAAAGATGTTAGGATATAGGACTATAGAGAGCTTTACTAAATATTCTTCTTTATCTTGTTAATCTTCTCCTCCTACCTGCTTTTTTCTCTCCACATTAATAGACTTTAAAATTACATAATTAGATCCTTAGGTTGTTTTTGTATGATCAGAGCTAGAGATAAGTCACACTGTTAAGAGTGACATTGTCTTTGAACCTTACTTCTCCTTTAAGGAAGTACCAGGATCTACCTTACCAGGACCACGTCAATAGAGAAAGTTTTCACTTTCTTCCTTTGCTTGGTTGCTTATCAAGAGCAGTTACATATTCAAATGAATCTGTCAGAGAGTAGAGTCTGGTGCTCGAGTTCCTGCTCGGCTTGATGACATTGATTTGTGAGCATAATGCTCGGCTGCGGGATGTGTGACAGATAAATTTTATCAAAATTAAGGCACAATTAAACATTTCATCTTCCTAATTACTGGCTGTAGATTCAGCCTGATGACCATGTGCTGTAAGAAATCAGCGACCATTACACATTTTAATGGAGCACAGCTGTCTTACAGCTTGGTAATATTTGCACAGTGCCACAGAACTGTAATTTATGATAAAAAGAAAAAATGTGTATTGGTGCTTTTTTGCCAAAATAGATTAAGGATTCATATACTTTAATGAGATTTGGACCTAGTCTTGGATTATCGTTATAAATGATTTATGTGCATGTTGTTGGACTCCTGTAGTTAGGAGTTGATTTGTGTTTTGGTCTACCAATATATAATTTAATATTTATTTTTAAGCCAGTACTTACCACTTTCTCCCTCTTTGCTTTCTTTAGCATCTTACAAAGAATGATAGGTGGGAAGGTGAACAAAACAAAAATGCAAAAATAGGAAGGGCCTTGTTGAAAATGACTATGGACGGCTTCTTTAAAATTCCCTGGGGAGTGAGTTAGGGAGAAGGCAAAAGTATTCCTGACAGTAGGAGAAGAGAAGAGCAGCCCTAGCCTTGGGTGCAGGCTTGGAAAGATATGCCTGTCAGGGTGGAGCTGCAGGTGGACCCTGGAAGACCGACTCTGATTGCAGAATTGGCCTTTACTCTTCAGAGAAGGGGGAGGATAGCAATTAGGCTCCCCAGTTTCTGCATTTTTAAATGGGGGGGACATCATTTCACTCCATACCTACCATTCCTAAGAGTACTACTGAGAATGATTATGAGTTATTTACAATGATAAAAGAAAATGTGTACATCTCCTTCTGACTACTGTCTAAACCCCAAGCTGTGGATGTGGGACTGCTTGCTGTTCACTGCTATTGGTGCATGTCTCTCTCTAGGAACATTTTTACCAGAAAAATGCTTGTACCTAAGTTTGTGAATGAATTGCTTTCATTAGATGGGTCACCAGCAGGGTCTCAAGTAGTCAAAAAAGGTACAAATAACTTGTGTGTGAACTAGGTGTGACTAGTACACAGTTGTTAACGAATTAGGGAGGGAATGTAAGTCATTATATCTTAGTAATTATTATGATAGTTAAATTTTCCCAGGCAAGTTGATGTCATCATCTCTAGTCCTCCTTCTATGAAAAAGATATATATCTTTCCTCAGAAGTATTTCTTTTCAGAATGTACACTGGACTAGAGAAAAAAACAAGATACCAGAATCTACAGGAATCTGCTTAATTTAGGTGTTAATTTGCCTACTGAAAACACAGAACATAGCCTAATGAATTCAGAAAACCTAAATATATATATGTAGCAGAGAAAGAAGAGCTCATCTTTTTATCATCCTGATCTTCTCCAGGCTTGATTTATCTCGGCACTCATATGCTGGAACGCTTCATACTGTACCAGGTTGCATATGCTTGCACACTAATTCTCAATTGCCGTATGCAGTTTGTGACAACCATCTGCTTCGACCTCCCTTTGAGTTCTTTCTCCCACTCAGCCCAGCTGAAGTAAAAATATGGACAGAAACAACTTCTGAAGGGAAATGAAAAAGTTAACAGGAGAGTTAAAGTTACACTGTAAATTCGCCTTTCTCATAGATGTGCTCCTGCCACTTAGTCTCCACTTATCAAATATTTTCGACGTGCAAAACCTGACACTCAGTAGAAAGCTGCAAAAATGTTATGTTTCCACTGACAGCCTTGGTTATGCAGGGAAGATAATCACAAAATAAGTACATCTAGAGCGCATGTGGATGTAAGACCCCACTAGACCTGTTCCTGTAACCTAAGTTCGCAGTATGCAGCCCCTTGTCACATACCAGAGAGAGACGAAGAGGATGAAGAAAGAGACAAGCGTATTTGAAAATGCCTGGGAAAAATGAACAGCACATTTTGGAATCTGACTTTTAAGGAGTTCTTGTATATTTCCTAAAAATTATTGAATTGTTCAAAGAGTCTCTATAGCTTAGCTTTCGTATCTTTTGTATGGCACCTGAAAAGAAAAAGGGAAAATTGCAAGTTTTTAAGAAACATTAAGTTTGTATATTTGTGTTTGAGAGGTGCATTCAGGGGGAAATGAGGAGTGCCTAAGTCACTCAGCACCATATCGCTGCCATGGAATCCATTGTATCATTGCATTTCACAAAATTAAAGGCAACACTGATTGTATTAGACATGGACCTGATGTCATGAGTGCTGAAATGTGAAAAAAATTATGTCTTAAAATTAGTAAAAGCCCACATGTACAATCTTATCCCTAAGTTGATCAAAGTTTGAAGAATAGATCTTTCATATCATGGCCATGAGTCTAATCATAAGAACAAATAGAAAAAATGTCCTTGGGGTCATTAGAAGAATGAATTATGGAATGGGAAATTTATGGGAGAAAGTAGAAGGTAGGAATAAGAAGAAATGAGAGAGGAGAAAAGAAAAAAACTGAAACCTGTACAGACAGCAATGAAAGAGGAATCTGAAATAATACTACAATACTCATTCAGAGGATCCTATTAAAGTCTCTGTCTTCCAAAATCATTAGTACTTCCTCACGAAAAGAACAAAATGAGAACATTAAATGGAATTGGTAGACAAAGAAAAAAGGAACAACCTGGATGCAGCTCTGATAAGTTCTGATGAAATCAGATATAAAGTCTGGTGAATCATTACTAAAATGGGCAACATACAAGTTCAGTGTGTTCTCTTGGAGTCTGAAATGCCAGATTCTGACTAATTATCAATAATTCTAAAAGCTAGTGATGCAAACATTGTCTGTTACATTTTACCTTTTCCTTTAAACTTGTATGCTTTATTGAAATAATTTCATTGTGTTTCAGAACTATTTTTCAGGGTTGGGATAAATGAGCTTGCAACCATTGTGGGGATATAAAATTTTTCTGAGGAAATCCAAAAGTTGTAGTTAATAATTAATTCAGTGATATAAAATTTAAAATCAGACAGTCTGGGTTAAAATTTAGCTGTCATTTTGACTCTACCATTATTAGCTTATGAATTTAAGCCTCCATTTCTTTGTAAAATGACTGAAAATAGCACCTTCCTTGTAAGGAAAAAAGAGAAAAAGTACATGTACATCACTTGGTACAGTGCTTAGTATATAATAAATGCACATGCAATACACAATAGTTACTCCTATGAGAAAAAGCTCCACAGGAAGTTGGGAGGAGATTCTGACAAATGACCCAAGAGAGGGCATTGAATTCTTTCACAGGGGGGTAGGATCTCATATGTGAAATTTGGTCATTAAAAGAAAATGATAATCTACAGTCATCATATATTAGTGAAGCTTAAAATAAGAACTGCAGATGTTACTGATTCTTCCATAGAGACTCTATGGAACCCATAGCACATTTCTTCATTTCTGCAAATATAATTTCTTTCCTCATAAATTGGACTTCTGTATCTTTTGAAGTAGAAATTCTTGCTACCTTTTGTTGATTAGTACTTGAGGTCAATTTGAATGTTTGTGACTATGTGTATGGCCTGTGCATATGACATATATGAATAACAGGTGTATGTATTTCACAATATTAAAAAAATCTTTTATAATTTTGACTTGCAAAGATGCTCTGTATTTTTGTTTCTTTCAGTCTCTTTCAGAAGTTGAAATACTTGTTCCCCTCTCATTGCTATTTTTCAGCTAACTAGGATCGTCTCCGTGGATGTGTGTTGTACAGCAGGATTTTTAGATGCCAGATGCCTAAAAAGCATAGGTTTAAAGCAGGTCAATTTCAATTCAAGACTATCAATTTACAGTTTAATGAATATATTTATAAACTCCATAGTAACAGGCTTTTCGATACACAGACAGTGAAGTTTTAACCCTCAATAAATAATCCAGTGTAAAATTGTTATATTCTGAGCCTGG
>RJWT010041609.1:0-12287 GCA_004365215.1 Cuniculus paca
CAGCATGAGGAGTACATAGAGTGCTTGTTTGGATCATTATAAGTGATAAATGTCTACCATTACTTGATTTTATGGATGATGAAATCTGAGAAAGTGTCCTAAAGTAATAAATGATGTTATTTAAAAATGAATTAGCTAATATAACATTTTGACTTTCATATATTTTAAGATCCAGAAACTGTTAATGCCTGGTTTGATGTCAACAGGACAGAGTTAGCTGTACGCAATTTATAAGAAAGTAAAGATTTTCGTTGACCCCTCCAGACATTGTTTACCCTATCCTTTGTCTTTGTGAAGACCCCTCAGCATTCAGTTCTGCCTTAACATCTCCTAGTGGACTGGGCACGAATGTGTAGTGTCTTCCTCTGATTCACCCACCATAACCAGGACTTCATTATTTACATACAACCTTACTTCACACTAACTTCTAATTAAAAGCTTAAATGTTATATTCTATTAGACATTTTTAGCTTAAATAATTTATTATCAAGAAATTAAAGTCCATTAAGCATGACTACTCAGTGATTCTAACATTAAACACTAGCATAATAAAAACAAATTTATAAAATCCACAGTATTTTTGCACAAGAGCCTTTGCCAAGACAGTGACCAAGCAATCTTCACCAGCACTTCTGCTTCAAATGCCTGAAGCAAAAATCGTGTCACATATGAAGGAATATGCTATACTCAGAGGACACAGGGAAAAATGCCCTGAACTCACTCTTTGCCCCAAATGAAGTCAAAGGAATGTTTTATAGTTGGAACCAAAGAATTACAGATGTCTGGTGTTACATCCTGGATTTTTCTTCTCTTCTGATAAACCTTAGATAATTTTATTCCAGAGCATCCCTGAATACAGTTAACTGAGGTGACCTGAATCCTGATATGCTCAGACCTGACTCCTAAGGAATGGTTGTAAAAGAAGTTTTATGCCTATTTCATCTAGGAAAAAATAATTCAAATTATTCAAGATAGAAATCCTGGTGAGGATTAAAGAATGCATTTGACTAGGGGTGTTTTTTATTGTTGCATCTCCTGAGAACTTAAGTGTAGCAGTAGTGACCAGAAGGTATATAAGTTTGATAGAAGCAACAACAAAAACAAACAAACAAACAAAAAGAATCTTTTGTGGACTTACCCAATTCTTTCTCTTAAAAAATAAACTACACTGTTTTGTAACTATTTCTTGATCTTCTCCAGTATAGTTGCTTCACTACACTATACCTAAGCAATAAATCTCTCCTTCTCCCCAGCTCACAAATAGAATTTTTTTCTTTTAGCTTCTGGTAAACTAAGAAAACTTTCTTTTCTTTCCTCTTCTTGCAACCAAAATTCTTGACGACTATTTGATCAATAGAAATTAGATCACTATATTAGCTCACAGAGATTTCAGAGCAATCATCTTAAGTAGTTCCTATTGGCTGAGACACTAAGACATTGTTAGTGGAGTCCTTTCAGCTTGCGCCATTTTCCCATTAGATGCCACAGACATGGCGCACATCACCTGTGATACGTGAGGTCTTAAGAAAAGAATGAGAAAGTGAGAAATATAGCTGACAGACATAAAGAAACAATAGACAATTCTATAATAAATAGTCAGAGACTTCAATACCCAACTTTAAATAATGAATAAAACAATTACACTGATTAGCAAAAAAAAATAAATAAAAGACTAGAACAGCCCTACATACCAATTAAACTTAATAAGCACCTACATCATACTCTCCTATTATGGCTTATATCCAAATGTCCTCATGCAGTCATAGGTGAGGCTTTTCAGAGATGACTGGAACTAGGCTGTGTGTGCTGCTGGGATCAAAGATGTGATGCTGAGATTGATTCATGGTGCGATGCTAGAATTAAGGTTGCCCCACCCTGGCCATGAGTACTACCTGCCCTGAGGGTGGGTAGCCTGGATAAAATATAAGCGACAGAAAGAGGATCCTTATCACTTGTTGCTTGCTGCTTCTTTACTAATTCACTGCTTTGCTGCCCTCTGCCATGCCACCCTGCGTTTGGATAGATGGATGAAAAGGAGAGAAAAAAAATTACTAGAATCAGAAATAAAAGAGGAGACATTACTACCAGCAATACAGAAATGAATAAACGAGTGTTTCCACTGTTTTCATACCACTCACCCCAGAACACAAGATTCCAGTCCCCAAAATGTGTGAGAATTTTCTTTCACCAACAACTAACCCTACCAAATCAGGTATCCTACAGGTTACTCAATTCTAACACTGTAAGACTGATTCTACTTCAGATATCAATTCCCATTCATTGATTGTCATTTATTTTTCTGACCGACAATAAATTGGGAGTTTCCACAATCTCTTCTTTGGGTTCAATTATTTTTTGAGGATGGTTTGCAGAGCTCAGAGATAGACTTATGCTTATTTTATTTATTAGAAAAGATCAGAAAAGCAATACAAATGAACAGCTACATGAAAAGATGTATTGGATGAGAGACTCAGGATCGGGGGAACTGTGGAGGTTCCGTGTTTTCTTTGTGCACACTACTCTGTCAGTGCCTCCATGTGTCCTGAAATCTACAAACGTTCCAGCTCCTGTCCTTTGGGGGTTTATGGAGGCTTTGTTACACTTGGGGAACACTAAAACTATATCCAAACCACAGCAGCCCCCTTCCTCAAATCCAAACTTTATGAACAAAGTCTATAGGAAGGGACTTCTGCCTCATTTTCCTAATTTTGCATAACAATTTATTTACTGACTGGGACTCTTGTGCCCTTCCTAAACCTTTGGCAATTCTCTCTTCTCTAGAATTGGAGCCCACTCTCTGATATCATGGCTATGACTGGAGGACTGGTTTTATCAGGATTCTTATAAGTCCTCTCACTGACATATCTCTCAGAATTGCTCCCACAAGGTACTGTTGTAGCTGGGATTTTTTTGGAATTGTTGACTGACTATGAGTTTACCACCCTCTTTGGAGTATTAGCATTTGATCCAGTGACATCCCCTTCCTCTCTGGAAGATGAGCTATGCAGTGTACTTACTCTTTGCTGCATCAGTCTTATCCTGCAGCTCCAGAGTTCTCTCTACCATGCCATAGGCCTAAACTTCAGAGATAATGACCATCTTCTCAGGAGTCAGAGTTATGCACCCTCTCAAGGACGTAATCTTCTTACCCTTCTTGAGAAATAGCAACAGAGACAATCTTATGAAGTAAGGGGTTATGATACTATATTAAATTATAGAATGGGGATTTTTAAGGTAATAGGTAGACAAGTTTACCTCCAAAAACTAATAAAGGAAAAAGAACAGAGACTTGCTTTGTTTATAGTTAGAAAAATTAGTTTTTTTCTGTTTATTTTGTCACTCAATGAGGAGTTCCTAAATATTTTGTAAGGAGGGGGTGTTCTGGCCTTGTAAATCATTGAAGTCAGCGTGGCTGTCTACAGAGAGGGTGCTGGCAGTGCAGTGGGCGTGCAGCAGAGGAGCACACGGCAGAGCATCTTGTCCTGCATCATGATCGCATGAACTTACTGCAGAAAGAGAGATCCTGGCGAGGAGGAGGGCAGCTAGTGGAAGATGGTTTAAAAATCTATCAAATGTAACAATGAACAATTCAGAAAGGAAGTTAAGAAAACAATTGCATGTATCATGAAAAGTTTTTAAAATTCCTTAGGAATAACTGTAACCAAGGAGATGAAAGACCTAAATAGTCAAACGTTAAAAACAATAACACATTATTAAAGAAGGAACAAGTAAATAGAAAGACATCCTATATGTTGTGGTTTAGATCAAGAAAGCTCCCCCAAAAGATTTCATGCACTTATAGATAGGGCTTTTGGAAGAGGACTGGACCATGGAGGCTCCGTTGTCTTGCTTTTTTGGAGATAGGGCCTGGTCAGGGGAGGCAGGTCCCTCCCCAGGAACCTTGCTCTTTGGAGGTAGGGCCTGGTCAGAGGAGGCAGGTCCCTCCCCAGCTCCACCCAGACATGAGCAGTTTTCCCTGCCTGGGCCTTTCCACTATGCCATTTTGCCTTGGAGCTGGTGATCATGGACAGTAATCACTAACCCAAATAAACCGCCCCTCCTTTACATTATGAGTATTGTGTACTATGTCCCAGTGAAATGAAAGTGACTTAGACGTCAGGTTTGTGGACTGGAAAAGTTAATATTCTCAAAGATGTCCATACTACTCAAAGCAATTTCCAGAATAAACACAATGAATACCTGAAATTCCCATGGCATTTCTGCCACAACTAGAAAAATTCATTCCACAATTCATATGGAAAATAAAAGAAACTTGAATAGCCAAAACAATTTTGAAAAACAAAAAAAAGTTGTAAGACTTGGATTTCTTGATTTTAAAAATATTAAAAAGTCACAGAAATCAAAATTGTGTTCCTGGAATAGAGAAAATAAAAATCTCAGAAATATATATATATATATTTTTTTTTTTTAACAAGTGTTCCAATACTACTGAATGGCTCAACTGCTCAACAGTTAAAGGACAGTCTCTAAAACAAATGATGCTGGGAAACCTACATGTCTACATGCAAAAAACTGAATTTGGACCCTTCTCTAATACCACATGCAAAAACAAACTAAAATGGATTAAAGACCTAAAGGTAAGACCCCTAACTATGAAATTGCTAGAAGAAACCTTCCTCACAATAGACCAGTCAATGATCTCTTGGCTGTGGCAGCAAAAGCACAAACAGCATAGTGAAAAACAGACTATCAGGACTAATTTTGTTCATTGGTATTCAAGTTTCAGGGCCTCCCATCAATAATCTAAATCTTCCTATGCTCAAATTCCTAATATAAAGTGGCTCAAAATTTGTATATAACCTATGAACATTTTCCTAGACTTCTTATACTACCTAAAATTATGAAAGAACTATGCAAATAGTTTGTTATACTATATAATTAAGAGAATCATGGCAAGAAAAAGTTGACACGTATTCAGTACAGACACAACTTTTTTCCAACTATTTTCATTCTGCAGTAGGTTGAATCCAAGGATGCAGAACTCAGAGACATGGAGAGGTAATGGTACATCAAACTTTAAATATTTTATGCAACATAGCTCAAAGTCAACAGAATGGAAAGGTAATCTATGAAAAGAAAGCATTTGCAAGCCATATGTACTTGTTAAAGGGTTAATATCCAGAATATTTAAAGAACTCATACAATTCAGCAACAAAAAATCAAATAACCTGATGAAATACTGGTTAAAGGGTTTGGATAGATACTTGCTCAAAGAAGGTATACAAATGACCAACAAACAAATGAAAAATGTTCAACTTTACTAACTGTAAAAGAAGTGTAAATGAAAACCACAATGAAATACTATCTCATCTATCAGGGGAGTGTTAAAGAAGATGTGGAGAAATTAAAATCCTTGTGCACTGTGGGATGATAAATTGGTGCAACCAGTACAGAAAAAAGTAAGGTATTTCCTGAAAAAGCTAAGAGTGGAACTACCACATGATCCAGGAATTTCTCACTTCTCAGTGAGATAGAATTGAAGGAAAGGTCCCAAAATGACACTTGTATAACCATGGTCATACATGGAGAATTATTTATAGCAGCAACTGAAATGTTCACAGACAGATGAATAGATGCACAAAATGTGGCACACACCTACAGTGGGATATTATTTATCTGTAAGGAAATCCCATCAGATATTATACCATGAATGAACTTTGAGGCCATTATGTTAAGTGAAAATATGCCAGTCATGAAAAAAAATAAATAATGTCTGATTCTACTTATATAAAATACTTAAAGTAGACAAATGCACGGAAACAGAATAGTGGCTACCTGTGGCTAGAAGGGGGCAAAGAGGTTTACTTAATAATGATGCAATTTTGAGTTGCAAGATGAAAGAATTTTGATGATCTTTTTCAACACTGTGATTACACTTACCACTACCTGAACATTTTAAAACTTCATATTTAAGATTCACATTTTCGATGTTACTACTATCAGCAAAATTGAAGGAGTATTGTGCATTTGTTACCAAATATACTCCAGGAATTACCCTCCAATTCAATGTGTTCTCCTTAATTTGCACAGGGAGCTATACTGGAACTACTCACTAGGTATCATAAAGGGTTAGAAAGCGGCGAGGAGAACTAAGGGTATATATGCGATCTGGTAGGAATGTGTAATCTGCCTCTGGTATTTAGAATAAATCTGCTTCATCCCTGTGAATCAAGCAATATTTCTTCACTAGCCCAATGATGGCATTACTAATATTGTGAGATTATTACAATATTGAGTTAGAAAAGACTTTTTGATTGCCTAGTATTGCTAGATATATTCTTATTTATGTTTATTATAATACACATATAATTCATTTTTACAAAAAGTTTCAAAGACTTATGCAACTTGTTCAAGATCACAAAACCAATAAATGAAAGGTAAGGATCCAAACCAAGAACATGTACCTCCAAAATCTCTCTTAGTTTTTTATCTTTATGATAAGTTAAATAAAAATATTAAAATAGCTATAATGCTATCTCGAAATACAGAATAATTTTATATCATATCTAATTTCTCAGTCATCCATACACTAATCCTTTAACTCTTCTTTCTTGAAACAAAGACATTTTCTCTTAATAGGATATTCATGAAAGTGAGTTAATTTCTCGGTAGTTCATATATTCCTTATTCTTTATATGAAAGCACAGTGTAACTGATTCCAAATAAAGAATTACTGATCAGAACCTGAAGCTGTGTCCCTGGTGACCAAAATATGAGTCAAGATAAATGACACGGAAGTCAGGAAGGATTTTTAGCGTCAAACAGAGCGTGTGTGTATGCGTCTGTGGGGAGAGGCAAATAAAAGTAGAGACATTTGGAGACTTTGTTAGCCCTCAATACTCATTTCTGGAAATCCTGCTTCACATTATATTAAATGGATTTAAATGTACCCATGTGCCATATTAAATGTAATATCTTTGCGGTGAACAGAATGAAAATGTTTTTTATAGTTTTGTTTTTGAAATTATTTAATTTATGGTTAGCTCCGATCTCTAAAGAATTATTGTGCTTACTGGGGAATTATCTTGAAATGAGATAATCTAACCTATGAATTTCTCTCTGGGGTAATGAAATTGTTATTAATAGTAAATTTAATGATTGATGAAACAAGCATATTTCTCTTGTAGATATTAATTGTTTTGCTTTGTGTTTGGAGCCAATAACTTCTTTTTAAAAAGCATTCTTTTGAGATACCATTCACTTACCATACAACTCATTTTAAGTGTACAATTCAATAGTTTTAATATATTCACAGATACAGGTACCCATCACAAGAGCCAACTTTAGAACATGGTCTTCAGCTCTAAAAAATTCTTTATGTCCTTTAGGTATTATTTCTCCCATCTTCATCCCCTCTCTGATCCAAGATAACCACTAATTTGCCTTTGATCTCTATAGATTTTCTAATTACGGCTATTTCATATAAATAAAACAAGACAATACGTGGTCTTTGCAACTGGCTTCCTTCCCAGTATGTGTTCACAGTTCGCCCATGTTGTAGTATATGTCGGCAATTTCTTATTTATTCTAGTTGAATAATATTCCACTGTACAGATACATCACATTTTATTTTTCCCTCATCAGTTAATGGACACTTGGGCTGTGTGATAATTAGTCCTCTGTTGTTCTTCTCTGGCACTGTTCCCCTGCTCTATTTCGCTGCCACGATGAATTAAGCAGCTTTACTCTGCCACGCCCTTCTGCCATCAGGTTTCTGCCTTAGAGTCAGCCAAACGTGGACTGAATCTACTCTGTGACTGTAAGCCAAATTAAACCTCTCTTTTGGGTATCAAATACTATGTCTCAGTGACAAGAAAACTAATACAAGCTGTTTTTGCTTTTAGTTATTGTGAACTGTGCTGCTGTAAAGGTCTGTGTAAAACTATTTGACTATCTGCTTTCATCTCTCTCTCTCTCTCTCTCTCTCTCTCTCTCTCTCTCTCTCTCTCTCTTTTGAGAGAGGATCTCCCTATGTAGGTCAGACTGACCTTGAACTCACTATATAGCCTAAGCTAGCCTCCAACTCACAGTGATCCTCCTGCCTCTGCCTCCCGAGTGCACACCACACCCAGCCTATTTTCAACTCTTTTGGGCATACATAAATTGTGGGATTGATGTAATATATGGTAACTCTATGTTGAAATATTTGAGGAAATGCTAGACCCTTTTGGGAAGTTGCTGCATAATTTTGTACTCTTATCAGTAGTGTATGAGGGTATGATTTCTCCACATACTCAATAATACTTGTAATACTTGAACTTTGATTCTAATCTCCTACTGAATGTAAATTGATAACTCATTGTGGTTTTGATTTGCATTTCCCCAGTTAATAATGTCATTGAACTGTTTTTCAAAAGCGTGGGGATCATTTCTCCACCTTTCTTGGAAAAATGTCTATTCAAGTTTTGGCCTATTTTTAAATTGGATACATGGTGCTTATTTTTTCTAATTACTGAGATGTAAAAGTTCTTTGCTTATTTGGTGTACAAGTCCCTTATTAGGGAAATGACTTGCAAATATTTTTTCCTGTACTATATGTTGTGTTTTTGCTTTCTCAATGACAGCCTTTGAAGCACAAAACTTTTTTGTTTTGTCACTTATGTTTTTTGACGTCATAGCCAAAAATGTTGCTAAATTTGAGGTCTTAAGGTTTACTCTTTGGTTTCTTCTAATAGTTTTATATTTTTAGTTTTTATATTTATATCTTTGATCTATTTGAGTCAATTTTGTGTATGATGTGAGGAAAAGATGCATCTTAATTTTAACTTAATTTTTGTGCATGCGACTATCCAGTGAAGCCAGCACCATCTGTTGAAAAGACTCCACAGTAAATGGTCTTGGCACCATTGCCAAAAACTATTTGACCACAGATAGATAACTTTATTTCCAAACTCTCAGTTGTATTCTATTTCTTTATATGTCTATGTGTGCCAGTACCATACTGTATTCATTATAACTAGTAACTAAGTTGACAGTAAGTTTAGAACTGGGAAGTGTGAATCTCTCTGATTTTCAAGATTATTTTGGCTATTCTGGTTCAATTTTCTATGAATGTTGGTACTAATTCATCAGTTTCCACAAAGAAGTCAATTGTGATTTTCACTGGGTTATAAATCTGTACATTCAGTGTAGATCAGTTCATTGCGAAGGACTGCCATCATCACATTGTCTTTTCTAATTCATAGTGATGAATGTTTTTACATTTGTTTAGATATTTAATTTTTTTCAACAATATTTCATGGGTTTCAAAGTGTAAGTTCAACATGTTCTTGTTTTAAATTTATCCCTACATGTTTCATCCTTTTTAGTGCTATTGTGAAAGGAATTATTTCCTTATTTTTATTTTTATTGCTTATTACTAGCATGTAGAAACAATGTTGATTTTTGTATACTAACTCATATCTTGCAAATTTTCGAAACTAATTCATTGATTCTAATAATTTTTAGTGAATTTTTAAGACTTTCTACTTCAACCCTGTTGTGGTTTGTGTTTAGATGTCCCCCCAAAGCCTCATGCAGTCATGGAAACAGGCTTCTAGAGTTTGTGATTGATTCATGGTCCAATGCTGGGATTATGGGTGTGACTGCCACACCCACCCTGGAGTGGGCAGCCTACATACAATATGAGGGACAGAAGAGTCTTCTCTCACGCTCCTCCCTTTTTGCTTTTGTTGCTTTTGTTGTCTTCTGCTGCCATGAACTGTTGCCCCTCTGCCACGCCACCCTGCCTTGTAGTCAACTGATCATGAACTGAAACCTCCACAAACTGTGACCTAAATAAACCTTTCCTTCATTAATATTGGGACTGGGTATTTTGTCTCAGCAATGAGAATAAGGACCAATGCAAACCACTTTTGCCCTGTTATCTTGTACCACATGAAGATGCAGCAGATAGGCTTCTGAGCTGAGGTATGACCCAGTGGTAGAGTACATGCTTACATGAGGCCCTACATTCTATCCCTAGCACAACCAATAAAAAAAAAAAGACAAATTGCTTGACACCCACAATTTAAAAGAGGATAGGTTTATTTTGGCTCATGAATTTAGTGGATTCACTCCATGGTCAACTGGCTCCAAGGAAGAAACGGCTTGGCTGAAAGGTGTAGAAGAGGAAAACTGCTCAACCCATGGTGTCCTGGAAGCAGAGAAAGAGAAGGGAGGAGCCATGAGGAGTGAAATAGCCTTAAAAAGTGCACACGTCTCTTACAACAAAAGTTGCACTGCTAACAGCACATTTAGCTATGAACTCATCAATGGAGCAATCCACTGATGAAAATAGCACCCCATAATCCAGTTACCTTCCAAAAACCCCACCTCTGAACATGCGAGACTTTAGGAGACGCTGTAGATCTAAACTTAACACATTTCTACCATATTACCTGCCTCCCTGCCAAAAAAACCCCAGCATTTTAATTCCAGTATTCCCATCCAAATTTCCAAAGTTCCCTATGATTGAACTGTGTTAATTAAATTCTGCTCTTCAAACAAGTACCTGGAGGGATCCAGTGTTTTCACTGGTTTAGCCTTGATCACATGCTCCTCTGATAGAGTGAAGTATAGAATTGGTTTCCCCAAATTTAGGTGGATCCTTCAATGAAAATTAAAGGCCACTTTGAAGGAGATAGGCTGGCAAATAGAAATGGGGACTGTAACAAACAAAAGCATACAATAGGTGCTACTCAAAATGCCAGCCCATTATTTGTATAGGAACAAAAATAAGATCCCCCTCCCCCCTGAAAAAAAGACTTACACTAGAGTGTAAACCAACTGTGTCACAAAACAGACTGCTTAGTTCAGTTGATATTTAAGACTCTCTCAATGACACCATGTGCCTTCTGATATGGTGCACTGAGAAAAAGCACAACACTTCAGTAGTATTCCTAACAAGAAATGAATATGTAACATAAATGGCAAAACATCAAATAAATCCACAGTGAAGGGCATTCTACAAAATGAGTGGTTCATACTCTTCAATAATGTCAGTATTATGAAAAACAAAAAAAAGAAAAATCTGAGGAACTATTTCAGACTAAAGGATATTAAAGAGATAATGAAAACTGAAAGCTATTTGTGGTCTAAATTTTCTTTTGCCACACAAAACATTGTGAAAATTTACAAAAGGTTTGTAGATTAGATGATAGTGTTTAATCAACATCAATTTCTTGATTTTGTTAACTGTACTGTGGTTTTTGTAAGGGAATATCTTCGTTTCAGAAAAAAAATTCTGAAGTACTTAAGTATAAACATTTGAGAGGAAGATCACTTTTAGATCAAATGATTTAGGTCTCTTTCTCTTTTTCTTTCTATCTGTATCTATCTCCCTCTCACTCTGTGTGTGTGTGTGTGTGTGTGTGTGTGTGTGTGTGTGTGTGTGTAGGGAGAGCAGAAAGAAAGTGGGAGCCACCAGAAAGAGAAGTAGAGGGAATCATAAAGCAAATGTGGTAAAATGTTAAATATGAAAAGTCTTCATTAGCGGAATGTAACAATTTATTCCACTAGTTTTATAACTTGTCTATGAGCCTGAAAGTGTGTTTATTTAAAATTAAAGTAAAATTATTTCAAAATCAGTAAAAAGCATCCATAATGAGGATAAGTATTCAAATATTCATGCAATTTGCTGAAATGCATATGTTACATTTTAGCTACTGCCTCAAGGACATATTTTTGGAGTTATAATTTGATATATTATAAATACA
Organism: Cuniculus paca; assembly: GCA_004365215.1. NCBI lineage: Eukaryota > Metazoa > Chordata > Mammalia > Rodentia > Cuniculidae > Cuniculus > Cuniculus paca. The sequence goes on from RJWT010041609.1 coordinate 11,718, forward strand.
TGTATATGTGGAGAAAATCAACTATTTGAAATATAAATGCTATGAGTGTTTTTATAGGAAGCCAGAAAAACAGATACATAGGTACAGTCTTAGAGTATGAATAGTGAAAAATTTGCACTGATTTATAAAATTTGGGGTTGAAAAATGTCCTTCCTATACTTCCAGGAAACCTGAAAACACCTTTAAGTAACCAATCAAAAAGCAAGGGGAGGAGGTGGAAGTGGAGGTGGAGGCAAAGAGGAGAAGGAGGAGGAGGAGGAGGGGAGGAAGAGGAGGAGAAAAGAGAAGGCACCAAGGGGCAGGGCCTTGTAAGTGTCTGAGTGTCTTATGCAGTGTCATTGTTTCCAAAAGGGCATGTAATCTGTGGCGTCCACCAGTACTTAACTGACTGCCAATTCTGGGCTAGGCTTAAAGGCAATGAAATCCTTGCCGGCCTTAAAGCTCCAGTGCCTGGAGCTGAGAACGCAGCTCTGTGGCAGTGCCCAGCATGCATAATGCTTTGGCTTGGATCCCCAGCACCTAAAAGAAAAATGTGTGTGTGTGTGTGTGTGTGTGTGTGTGTGTGTGTGT
>RJWT010041610.1:0-12289 GCA_004365215.1 Cuniculus paca
GGATCTAGCTCAGTGGCCTAAGCACCTGCCTGGCAAGCACAAGGTTGTGAGTTCAATCCCCCGTGCCGCAAAAAAAAAAAAAAAAAGAAATTCTGACCCAATTGTCTTTAGCAATACAGGCAAATAAGTGACCTCCCTGACCCTTACTGGGGTGCCTCTTCAGTAAAATCAGTGGGTCTGTTTTTATTCACCCATCCACCCATTCCTCCTAACCCACTTATTTGCTTATATATTAAACAAGTACTTGTGATTTCTGCACTCATTGTTGTGAGGAATACACAAATAAGGAAGACCCTACAGTCTTAAAAATCATATGATCCTGGAGGCTGACTTTCTGGTACTCTGTTTCATTTTGTATACTGTCTTCAGAGTTGGCAAATCTTCATAGAGGTGCTGAATGGCAAGCCAAATTACCGTGCAGATATTTGAACACCTCAGGTCGAAATGGTATTGTTAAGGCCTCAACAAAACATTTGGAAGGACTTTTTCCCCCTTATAGGGGATTGCTAATAGCCTTTATTTGATTTATACCTTATTAGCAATTTCTAAATTTTTTCTTTTGCTGAGCTTGTGCTTTTGAATAAATCTTTTCTATTTGGTTCTCATTTATGATCCCACATTCCTGTCCAGAAAGTGGTGTTTTTAATTTTCTCAGATGGAAAGCAACTTGCTAAGCAAGTGGTGAATTAATCACACTAGCCCACAGTGAGGAGGTGGCCAGGCAGCCCAGTCAACCCCTGCCATCCATCACTCATGGCGGAATTTCCCAAGCTGCTCCAGCATATCTCAGATGGTGGTTCCCTTGCCTCGTGCTACCCCCAGGAGAGTGAGAAAGTGGGCTAAATGAGATCACGTGCCTTTGTAAATTGTAAGTCACTCCCCAAATGCAAAGCAGTGCTACTGTCATGTAGTTCACAAGGACATCAATACTATCAAAAAGTTAGAGGCTTTTTTTCTGAATTCCTATTCCTGGTTGCTGGGAAAGCCTTCTAGTACCACATAACTGTTACTTGGAAATGTGTCCAGTTTCATGAGAATGGCCCATTTTAAACCAACCCACATCCAAAGAGCAACTTTCCATCTGACTTCTCTCACTTTCTTTCACTTCTTCTCTCAACTTTCTTGGATAGCAGGTATTCAAAGTGTACATTACTTGAAGTCTCAGCCCCTTAGGTGGCTCAGAAAGAGATGAATCAGTAACTGCTTTACTACTAAAGTCTCAGAATCAAATAGAACTAAGTACTATGAGTGATTTAAGGAGAGAGAATGCTCCCCCTAGTATACCTGACTTACACTTATCAAGCATTCTAGAAGCCTAACTGTAAAAATATTAACCAACTGCCAACACTGACTAAGTGGACTTGAAAGGATGCAGATCTAGCATGGAGTCCTCTCAACTTGGGTGTCATTACTTCTGTTGCAGGATCTGGCCGAGCAGATTTCCTCATGAGTTATACTATTAATTACTGAGAGGCTTTGAGCGTGTATGAGAGTGTATGCTTTGTGTCTTTGGATAGTTAACATTTAAGACCTGTCTTGGAAATTGCTCTCTGGCAAGTGCTGTATCTGGGGGCTGATGTGGGAGTTAAATTCAGGGAGTCTGCCCATTAATGAGCTTCTTGGAGCACTTGGTCTTACAGAACTGAGGGCTGAGTGCACTACATTAATAGGAAAAGAAAATTATGAGTGATATGCATACTTTTAAAGGAAAGACTATTTAGCATAATAATAAATATCACTTTCTAAGGTGGAGAAAAAGCAAGTGTTTACATTCAAAAATTACGTATTTTTGAATTTTTTTGTATAAAACATTCTGTTAAAAGTAGAGTTGAGGTACTAAGGTCATCTCATCCATCAGGGGAGTGTGGCAAATAGGCCACACATTAACTGAGCTCTTGCTACACACTGCGCTCTTGGATAGATGCTAGGGAGACATCCATGAACAGGATGGTGCCTATCGTGCCCTCATGGAACATGTATTACGGTGGAGAAAACAGACTGGAAAAAATAACAAACAAAAAATTGCAGGTTGGAAGAAGTGTTGTGAAAGAAGCCAACAAAGAGGGTGAAAGGGATTGAAAATGGGAAGTGGAAGTTGAGACCAGAGGGAAAAGGGTAGGGAGCCAGTGAAGAGAATTGAAGCAGCAAGTTCAGCACCCGGGACATGTGTGCAAGGGCTTGGAGGGAGCAGCCCTGCTGCCAGGAGGCCAGGGGACTGGCAGTCGGGAAAGTGCTGCTGGGTGCTGCTGATGGAAATGAAGAGGAGCCAGATCAAGTGAAGCCCAGCATATCCCAGTAGGAACACAGATTTGGACCTCTACAGCCGTGGGAATTCACTGAGGGTTTTCCTCTCACACAGGAATATGATCTCGTTTCTCAAGTTTCCTCATTTTTAAGGGGATCATGTAGCAGCTGAGCCAGTGTAGTTTGCCAAATGAAGGGGCTTTCTGTAAAAGAAAAAAAAGTACTAGCATATAAATTGTAGTTTTATTTTAAAGTGTAATTAATAGGCATTTGGAAACTGTGAAGAGGAAAGATCCTGCATCAGTCCCCAAGTGGACTTACACATCCAGCTGTCAGGTCTTGTTCACTTGATGTGAAAATCTTCTTCGATGGAAGATTCCATTTCTCATGCCGACAGGAGGTGTCCTTTAGGGACTCTACCCAAAGGCCTCCAGAAAGTACCTTCCCCTTCTTCTGTGTCATTGGAAATGATCTGCTGCCACCATTTCCACACTGGTGCTGAGACTGGGCTTTGGACCTGTTTTGGCTTTGTTTAGTCCAGACCAGCAAATGACCCCTAAGCACAGAATGTGTCCCCAGCTGCCCACCAGGAATGGAGAACAGTGTATTGAGCACAGAGAGCAACACTGCCTGGAAAAAATAAACAAGCGAGGGTTACTCCCTGCTCTACAGAGGTGTAAGTAGTTCACATTGAGCTGAGGTTGAACCTTTAGGAGCAACATCTGCACACCACAACCAACTCCATAAAGAAAAAAGCTATAGCATTCTGTTTTCCCCAAAATTTGTGTAATTGGTTCATTCAATCCCATGTAAATCAAGTCAGGACACATTCCCGTTACCTCTCCATGCTACACAACTGTTTAGACTTGCAGCATATCTGAATAAGCCACTGAATCTGCTGGCCTCCACTCAAGCTCTAGCTTCTCTAATGACAGCTGCGATGACATCTGCCATACCTCGGACTCAGGACAGGCTCACAGCAGGGAATGGGGTTGATAGAAGAGCAGTGTCCACCGACTAGCACCAAACCACTTATCTACTCAGCCAGATTTACTGTGCACCTACCACTAGCCAGACCTAGGGAGTAGGATGGGGGCACAGAAACAAAAGGTGGGATCCTTGATTCAAGGAACTTGCACTGTTGTGGGGATGCAGCTAAGTGGCTGGGAAGCACAGGACTCTGATGGAACATGCTTTGGGTGCTGGAACCTCACCTCAGAGCACCAAATCTACTGTGCCATGCTGATGGGTATTGCAGCCTCTCTTCCTAACTACGTCAGTGTGTGCCTCTAAAAGATAAGGAAGAACTGCAAAATGTAACTGCAGTACCATTACACACCTTTTGAAAAGTGATCAATAGTTCCTTGTGAACAGGAGCCACAGTGGGGAGGGAAGGGGGGCAGAGAAGACACCCAGCAATAAAGTCCAGGTTGAGCTGATCTCTGAAGAATCCCACAGGGGTTAGGCAGGCCTTTCCCTGAAAAATCCCCAGTTCATCCTATGCTAACGCTGAATTTCTTTTTGAGAAGACCTTTGCCTGAAAATGTGTTTCAAGGGAGTGAAATGAACAGCAATTTTCAGTGAAAATTTCCCAGAGCTTTAGATGTAGTAGGGATTGATGAAAATGCTGCTGGAAAGCCTACCCTCTGCGGAAATGCTTTTGCAAAAATCAACACAAAATACACATCACTGAAATTCACCCCATTTTGAACTTTGAGGAGCTGTTTGAAATCATGAAATGCATTGATCATAAAGAGATTTACCAAGATAGAATTGGAGGAAATTATTTCTCCCACATCACCTCCTTGTTTGAAAGTGATGATTTTTTTTCCTGCAATGAAAAGTTTAATAAAATCTTTATTTATTTCCTTAAATTGTTAGAGGGGAAATGGAAATCATTATCTAAAAAGAAAAAAGAAAAGGAATAACTACCAAATGAGGACTGAAGTAAGATGAAAACACTGCTGGTCAGGATAAACTTAATTATCAAGAGCCAGAGTCATTTAGGCAGCTGCACCCTGACATTAGCATAGGGGAAAATAAGCTGGCAGGAGGGATTCTGGAAAACAGTTCAGGAAGGGCACATCAATAGAAAGCATGTTATTGTTTCCTCTGCTTATAATAAGATATTGCTCACTCAGAAATAACATTTGTCTATAATTAATGCAGTTAGAATACTAAATTCCATTGCCTCGGGTATGGCAGAATTGTCCTCCTCTCTCAAACTGGACACAAAACAGAGGTCAAGTGAGGCAGATCTGCTCTGAGTAGGCATTGTTGTTGCTCTCACCTCAGTACTTTGAACTCAGGGCCTAATGAGTTAAATCCACCCCCCCCCCTTTTGAGACAGGGTCTCACTGTGTAGTTCAGGATGGCCTTGAGCTCAGTATATAGCCCAGCTGGCCTCAAACTCATGGTGATTCTTTTGGCTCAGCCTCCAAGTGCTTGGACTACATAATGTGCCACCATACTGGGAATTTTTCTTTTTTTTCTTTCTTTTTTTTTTTTTAGACAGATTTTTGCTAAATTGTCTAGACTGGGCTCCAACTTGAAGTCCTCCTCCCTCAGCCTCCCAGAGTGCTGGGATTACATGTGCCACCATGCCTGGCTACTCCTTGAATATCCAGTTCAGGGAGAAGAAACACAGGTGAACTTGACCCAAACCTTAGAGAAGTGTATTTGTGCTGTTGTGTGTCATCAGTAAGCTTAGTGAGTTGGGTGTGTTGTTATTCATCTTAAAGATAAGGGAACCAGAGCTCAGATATTTCAAAAAGGCCTACCTGCCTTTGCAAAACTACCCAAGTGGAAACCCCAGCACCTAAGGCTGAGCTGTCTCCTAGTGTGTCTGTCATGACCCTGGCCATGTCCATGTTTTGATTTCATGTGAGGACAAAGCCTTCTCAGAACAAAGCAGTGTCCCTGTGTAATTTCTAGGTGGCAGCAGACAGTCCTATTTTAAAATCAATTCTGCAAACCTCATTGAAATTATGTTATAACAGCAGAGAATTATTTCCTGTCATTGGCTCATTTACCCAGCCTTTATGTGTGGTAGAACATATGTGAAAACATTACAGCTGAAATTCTGCCAATCCCTCTGTGCCCCCTCCCATGAACACACACTCCATGGCTTTCTCCTCTCCCCAGAAAGAGACACAGAGGCTGCAAGATGAGGTTGAAGATAATTTTTGGGCATATCTGCTGCTGCAGATAAGACCCATGTTAAGCTCCACAAGGTCAGGATTTTGTGTCTTGTCCATTGCTAAGTGCCCAGTGCCTGGCATTAGCAGAGCTCAGCAAATACTTCTTGATTGAAAAGATGCATCAGTGAATAAACAGATGAATGAATGAATGAATGAATGAATGGGTAGGTTGGTGGGTGGTTGAATGGAAGCTAGGTGGATGGTGAATGAGAAAATGAATGATGAGTAAGTTGTTGGTGGATGAGTGCATACTGGTTCAGTGAAATGGGTGGGTGGGTGGATGGATGGATGGACAGATAAGTGGGTGGTTAGATAGATGATTAAATGAGTAGATGAATGGATGGGTGAAATTACAATACACTTAGATGTATGCACAGTGAGACTTTCTCTTCATATTTTGCGTAAGACTCTGAGGTCATTGTTTTTTATACTAAATCTAGTATTAGAAGTATTACCATTATACCACATCATTCTCCAATGGATTTATAATAATCTAGAAGAATAGACACAGTACAGTTTATAGACAAAAATAAAAGAGAAAACCAAAATTATGGGAAGCCCAAATGAGTAGAAGGTTGCATCTGTTGCTTTTCTGCACAATTTCCCTCCTTGGAAGCAAGGGGATGGGAGCAATTTGCTTTCAAAAGGAGTCCTTCTACTGGGAACTTCTCCCAGTGGCCTTCACTTATTTAGTTAAAGCAAGAGGTGACAGGGAAAAACCACAAAATCTAAAACTGTAAGGAATAAGAATGATACCCCATCACCCTGTTAGGGCACTCTCCACTTTACAGGGAACTTTGAAATCTCCTTTCTTGTGTCCCTGGCACAGCCCTGAGAAGAAAGAGTGGACACAATCCCCTCCATCTTATAGGGGAAAGAACTGAAGCCAGAGGCCCCAAGCTGGTCGGAGAGGATTTTGGGTATCAGCCTGTAGCCCATTCTTTTGTCCTTGCCAGGTACTTGAGAGCTGAGGAGCTTCTGGTTACCAAGCCTTGGGTGGGGAGAGGAGTGCAGCTCTCTCACCACTCCTGGGTTCCATGTTGCCCTGGCAATAACCCCAGCATCAGTTGCTCAGGGAGGCAAGCACAGGCCACAGGCAGATTTCAGCCCTGTTCAGGTGGTCTCTGTCAAGACCACTTTTCCCATCATGTGTTTTTAGAAGCATCTTCCCTGTACATATTTGCAGAGTCTGCTTTCTAAGAAATTATATTTGCACTTTAATTGGTTTCCAGGGCGCTGGGCAGAGGTCAAAGTTCAAGTGTTACGACCATGAATTATAATGTGCTACAGATGGCGCCTTGCATCCCAAGTATTTGCTATTAACAACTGAAATTGTTAAGGACTTTTTCGATCACTGCCTCCTGTCCTGTGACTCCCTTAGCCTCCTGCAGCCTATCAGGTAGGCCCACTAGGTCCAGATCCAAGACTGATATGGTCACTTTCTGGTCCCAGAATGGGTACGAGGTTGCATTGCCCTGTTACTTTCACCAGGTTCCATGCTATCTTTCAAGTCAACATTCTCAGTTCCCTGCCCTGTGTACCCTGGGTTGGCGAATGGGTGGATCAGGTCTGCTTCCCTCCCCATCACACTGCAGGGAATCACTCTGCTCCTGAGATGGGTTCCTGGCTCCTCAGCCTGTAGCTCATTAGGGCCTAAACGGGCTCCCAGCCTCCTTTGGGGGCATGTAGACTCACACTTGACCTCAAGTGTGCTGAGTAAATCCCAAGACTGGGCCTTACACCGAAGGTGTTTAGGGAAGTGCTTCGAGGTACACTTGGAAGGGAGGGAAGACCTCAGGATTTGCTTTTATTTGCAGCTGGCTCCAGGGAGCTTGGAGGTACCCAGGCAGCTGCCTACCTCCTCCACCATGCACATCCCTCTAGCACAGCCACCTGTGCCACGTGCTGCCTGAGGGCCCCGCCACAGGGGCAGCGTCTGACAACCCTCAAGGTCATCTGGTTGAATAAGAAAAGCACAGGCCTTCCAGTCTAAAACCCGTATGCTTTGTCTATCTCTGGAAACACATGACCCTGGTAAGGTACGTAACTGCAGGGTGCCCCAGTGTCTTCATCTGTAAAATAGGACGACATCAGTGAGAGAGAAGGTCCACCAATCTCTCAGTCCACAATAGGGGGTCGCCAAACGAGCAATAATTTAAGTCAGTATCTAGACTCAGGCACCCACACATGGAGGTGAGAGGAAGTAAAAAGCTCTCAAACAGGTGACCTTGAGTGGTACTGCTTCCTGCCACACCCCTGAAGGTGAGGCCAGCGCCTGAGGGTGCAGACACACCACCTGGCCCGTGCGACTGTCTACCTGGTTGCATATGAATTTTATGTGTGGGGATTATAAGCTTTTATTCACAGGCTCTAAAGATAATTTCTGATGCTGATTCTAGAATCTTTGATTTGAAACCTGGCTGACCCCTACTGTGCACCCCTACTGTGACCTCTTGCATCTTCTCACTCCTGGCCCTCACTTGGGAAGGAAGATGGCGTTAGTGTGGAGCTTGTGGTCCTAAAGAGACTGGGAAGGGCTAGAATGGAATCTGCACTGGGAAGACTGAGTGATGAACTGATACAAGCTCATCATGCTAGTTGCAGAGAGAATGATAAAGCATTACTCATTAGCCTGTCTTCTCTGGAGAACGGGGCCTGGGTTTGTGGCTGTATCCCACTCTGAGCTTGCTGCCTGGCCTTGGTTGTGGAGTGAAAAGACAGAATATGTGGTGTGCGCCTGTGAGATTAGTTTTGGGAGAAACATTTAGAAAAAACTTCCAGGAGCTAAAAACTAACAACCTCACAGCAGTTCCCAGCTGCGTGAGTAGCACATTTGTATGTTAAGTTTGTGGTGATTGGGTTGGTAGGTTGTGCTCCTGAGTCTGTACTCTTACTGAGCTAGAGAAAGCTTGGTCCTTCCAGAATGGACTGGGCTCTTTCTGTTTCTTTAACACCATATATGAATTAAATTAAGAGATGATACTTAACCACTTGATCATTCCTTTCCCTCCTGAACCATTTTGCTCTCAAGTTTCCTTGTAGTTGTGGTTTTACAGATTAAAGATTGCTACACTTTGGCTACAATTATAATACATTCTGTATCATATTAGAAATGTGTCTAAGCATGAAAATGTACAAGGCAGTTGCAGTCCTTAATTTGAAATAGCCAAAGGAGTAATTCCTAGTGAGAAAAAGAAACATCTTTTTCTTATCAGCACTGCTAACAGGCATCTCTGTGAAGTTAACCAGACTTTCAAGTTTGGGGTTACAGCTTGCATACCCTCATCCTTAGCACGTAAAGCGGTAGTGGTCATGCCCACTTGGTAGATGTGAGCACTGAGACTTAGTGCAGTGCTAAGAGATGAGGAATTCACATATTACCTTCTCCTCCATGCGGCACACCCAGGCCAGGGGATCCACCAGGTCTGCTCAACCTGTAGCTGCCACTGATGGGAATAAATAACACTCCATTTTTGCCTGCAGAAGAAACCAACAGGACGCAGCACGTCAGCAATCCATTTTCTAAAGTCAGTTAGTCCTTTACCCTCTGAACACCTGTTAGCTATGGACAATGTGAGCTTCGTTTTGCTTTCCCCACTCCCCCAATCAGTTTAAAGAGAGAGACCAGGATGTCTTCCCATGCCCACTTGCTGCATACTGGCTGTTTCATCACGCATTTGCGTCAGCTCCGAGCGATTCACAGCAGCTGCCTGCCACTTCATCTTCCTCCATCACTTCTAGTTCTTCCCATGGTCAGCACCTGGACCAAAGCAGCCCCCAAGCTCAGAGCCAGACACCAAGACTTCCACATCAGATGTTAATGAGGCAGCACAGTCGCTGAAACAGTGGGGACTGTGACCTGCAGCTCCTCTGAATTCACCCCGATTACAGCTACTTTCCCCGGGCTACCTCATTTCCAACAAGAAAAGCAGTTGTCTCAGAATACTTTCCGGAGAGCTTTCACAAGACAGATAACTTTCGACTTCTGTCAAGGTTGATAAATTGGCTTAGTACGATTCACCCCAAGAATATAGCCGTGACACGAGCAATAGGCTCCTACAAGAAAGGAATTTTTGGGCTGCAGATTTGTCAAAATAAAAGTAACCCCTCCTAATGTTTTACTTGGCAGTTTTGTGACAGCTAGGATATTAAGTGTGACTACATCGTGGTAGGAAGCTCTAAGTGGCATTCCTAGTTTTTAAAGTGGTAGGTTTTTTTTTTCTTCACCCAAATCATCCAGCTTTCCATTTCATCCTCTTTTTATTTGTAACCTTGTGTTCAGCACAGTAAACTTGTCCCAAGTGTCTGGTAGTTAAAGATTAGATAACAAAGCAAATGCCTAGCAAACAAGGTCACATCCAAGCAGGGGCCGCTGCCCTGCCATGATGTCTGAAACAAATTCTCTGCCCCTGAACTGAAAACACTTTTTTTCTGGATCTCAGGAATAATTATTTTAAAGTATTCTATGCCAAGGAAAAGTATCACACATAACAGCTTCTTTTCTGAGTAATTTTCCGGTTTTATTGCTTTGCCCCAGTCTATCATCTCTATATGTCAATTCAATTAGCTGCTGTCCTGGCACATTTGGGATAATTTATTAGACATATTCAAAAGTACATTGTGATGAGCTTGCCAAAAGTTACGGAAGAAACTGAGGCTTGTTTTTATAAATACAGACTATGGGCTTTCCAAGATCTTCGATGTCATGAACAAACTACATAGCTCAACTTAGTGTTCTCTTTATGGATGCTCTAGGTAATGAAGCTACTAAATAAGGAAAGGAAAAATATAAATGATAGGAAGACAGCACTACCATGCTACAGATTCTGAAGCAAGTAGAAGGGAAATGTCACTTTGCTCACAGACAATTTCCTGCTTTAATGTGCAGTGTGACAATTCATCTGTTTACTATAATTCTTAAAGATAGTTAAAAACTACCTATTCCTGGTTTGAATTCAGCTTGAAGAGATAGATACTGATGGAATTTTTAGCCCATGACTAAAGTTAAATAAGGTTTTCAACATGAAGTGCATTGGGCTTTGCTTAGAAGCTGGAACAATGGTCAAGCAGAACCTTTTCTAAGCAAAGCACATGAGAGGTGGTCGATGATGAACCTAGATTGCATTTTTCATTGTGACGCAGATAGGTATAGATTGGCCCTTGTATTATCCTTAAAATGTTTCAAATGTTTCAAAGTTGATGTCCAAACTTTAATGGGCATCAAAATCTCTTAGGCTATGATAACTAATGAACACATAAACTGTGGTATAGTCTTTAAATGGAATACTACTCAGCCAAAAAAAGAATGCAGTTCCAATACATGCTACAATATAAATGAACATTGAAAATACTATATTAAATAAAAATGCTATATTGAGTGAAGGAGGCCAGACACAAAGGCCACATATTATATGAATCTACCCTTATGGAACAAACAGAACAGGAAAATTTACGAAGGCAGCAGATTAGGGCTGGCAGAGGCTGGGAGAACAGAAGAATTAGTGACTATTTAACAGGTATGGAGTTTGTTTAGTAAAGAGAATATTATGGAATTAGAAAGTGGAAATGATTGCACAACATTGTGAATGCACTAAGAACTACTGGGTTATACTTTAAATGGCTTGAAGGGTGAATATTGAATTCTAAGAATTTCACTTCAGTTAAGCAGTTCCTGCAGGGATAAAGCTCCATGATGATGTTGAATGATGTTCTGGTGCCTTCTCACCACCCATGGGTCCTGGTCTGTAAAGTAGAAAGACAGACTGGCTCAGGCCTCCTCTGGAGGGGGAGCCTCCTCTCTGGGTGTGTGTTTGTGAGAACAGCCTGTTTCCCACCATTGAATGAATTCCTCCAGGACAGTCACATCCTTCCACACCCTGGCTCGGGCTCTTCTGCCGCCACACCCACCCCTTGTCCTTCAGAAGGGTTCATGTACCTCCCTTCCCAGGGAGGTCTCCTTGTTGGGTTACTCAGTAGGGTCCACTCCTCTACCAGTTCAGTGCATGTCCCGTCCCACTTGCTGTCTCGTTTTATTTTTCTTCTCTTCCTCCGCCTCTTCCTCCTCCTCGTCAACCCTTTCCTTTCCAACCCACTTATTCTCCTCCCTTAGCTTGTTTAGCCCACTCCACCTCCTGGAATGCAGGTTCCATACACACTGGGGTTTCATGTATTTTATGCACTTGCCTGTCCCCAAAGCCTTACTGATGTAGAATAAATACTTGGAGAATCACTGGATGATGAGTGGCAAATTGCTGACTTCCTTCATTTCCTCTAAATGCCCAAAGAGGGTTCTGGAACATTATGAGAGTGAAATAGCAAGAGGCAAAGATCATCAGTAGTAGAAAATGCTCTTCGGTCTCATCACCATTTGTCATCAAAGTCTGGACCAAGCACGGTGGTGCATGCCTATAATGCCAGCACTCTGGGAGGCTAAGGTGGGAGGATCACAAGTTTAAGCCCACTCTGGGCAACTTAACAACTTAGCAAGACCATGTCTCAAAAGACAAAAAGGGTTGGGATGTAGCTCAGTGGTAGAGCATTTCTGGGTTCAATCCCCAGTACCCGGGTGAGGCTCTCAGTGTGTGGCAGTACCCTCAGTACTCCACTCCAGTACTTGCCTGGCATACACAAAACCCAGGGCTCAAGTCCCAGCAGTGCAAAAATAAAACACACACCAAAAAAAGTGCTGGTTCTTGTACAATTGCAGAGGTTAACATCCTAGGCGCTTTCATTGCGCCAACCATGAAGGCTGATGCTGCCCTGGTGAGCCTGGGCCATACTTGGAGTAGACCTGTCTGTGCTGAGTGATCCACAGTGAGCAAGATCGGTCAGGTCATGGAATAATG
>RJWT010041611.1:0-12266 GCA_004365215.1 Cuniculus paca
TGTTAGTCTGGCTGTTAAACTGTGTTTAAGATAAATAATTTGATCATAATTTGAGATATATATATATATATATTTTATATATATATATATATATATATCTCAAAGTTTATTCTACTTAAATAGCCATTCTGTGGAACCTCATCCACATTATGACATTTTCTCACAGAAGATCTACATTTCCAGTAGTATAAATCTATGCATGATTTAGGGTAAGAGTCAACTACACTTATGGATGGAATATCACAAGCGTGAAGCCTGAATTACCCACAAATCCAGTTTCTTAAGAAGTCTTTGGTTCTTCAGTAGAGACAACGTTCATTCATTTACCCCTCACTCATATATGAATTCTAAGGAGTTTGTCACCCTACTGCTTATTCCCAGAGTCTAATATAGTGGCTAGCAAATAAGACATGGTCGATAAATATTTGTTGAGTGAATCTGGATTTTTCTTGATACCAGTCCTATACGATCATCTTTTCACATATCTAGTAATTATCTATTGAATGAATAGTAGTAAGAAAGGAAAGAAAAAATAAAGGCAGGGAGGCAGAAAGAGAACCGAAGGAAGGAAGAAAAAAACAGATAATACTGTCTCTTATGAGACAGGTTTCCCCATTTGTGTTAGGCAGCAGAGAGAAGGGACCAAGTTGGTCCAAAGAAGATACTGAGCTTCATTGGGATTGGATTTTAATTATTATAAATCTCTTCTCAATTCCTGAGACTTGACTCTTCTGGGATTTTAATTAAGAATGTTTTAGTGATACTTCTGTTCAAACTTTCAAATTTGTTGGCAGACTATTGCTTTGGAAAGTATTTCCAATCTAGACGTTACACAAAATAATATATCATCTAAACCTTTTCATGCAACTGTATTAAAAATAATCCAAAATAAAAATGATAAAAGATATCATCATCTGGTTTATACTTTTAAGAAAAATATAATAGTAGGTTTATAAACAAATATAAAAAGGATCTGCTTTATTTTTAACTAAATGAATGCAAATTGATTATGACTTTTTTGTTCTTCTTCTTGATTAAAAAAAAAGTTAAATTTGGCCATTTCCAATACTACTGAAATTTAGGGGAAAATGGTATCCTCTTCTACTTTAAGGTTCAAAGTGTTTTGAAGAAAAAATTTTGAATAATTGATTAAAACTTTTTAAATGCACATACCTTTTAACCCTATAGCCACATTTCTAAGACTTTTTCTGTTTACATATTGTTTACATATTCACCACTATAGCATACATGAGTGTTCATTGTACATTTTCTTGGAGTAGATAAACAGAAACAATGTAAGTTTCTCCCACTAAAGTGATGGTAAGATATTTTGTGCATTTAAGTGTATAATGCTGCAAAGTCACTGAATAGAATGGTCCAGATATGTATATGCTTGTGAATGGAGGAAAAAAGGCCAAGATATGTTTGTACACAGAAAAGAAAACAAAAACATGGTACATTGTATTTCATAGTTATCCCTTTCTTAGTAAAAAAGATATACAGTATAGGCACATGTAAATATATAGGAGAAACACAGATAAGATTGCTATTTGGGATAAAGACAGCATGGATGATACAGGTTGATTTTGAATGTATATAGAGCTTTGAATCAAAAGAAAGCATTTGTATGCTCATGTGCATGCGTGAACATAGAAGAAGAGAGAAAGGGGAAGCATATGATACAAATTATGCCTCTGAATTACCTGCATCAGAGCAAGATAAATCTAAAATTATATTTCCTTATTTCTCCTCCCTCCTCTCTCACATCTTCTGATTCAGAATGCTCAGGGTTGAGGCTTCAAAAATTAGCGCTTTCAACAGGCTTTCTATGTACTGTTACTTCACAGTACATATAGTAGATTTTCACTTTATGAGTATGTGGTAACATGTATTCAGAACCTCTTAATCTGTCTGGCTTATAGCTACATCACCCATTCTTCAGGGTATGCTTATCCACTGCCATCTATACTGTGTAAAAGGAAAGGTGTCCCTGCTCTATGCCAAGGTTCTTCATCTCCACCTCTTCATGATCAATACCTGCCCTCCTCCTTCCCCAGCCCACTCCTTTCAAAGCCAGCATAAAGAACCACTGTATCATGTTTTAGTTGGCCTGAAATGATGGTCAAATCCATCTTACAGGTTGTCTTAAAATATGGGCTGTAAAGTGGCAAGAAAAATTTCAACAGAGGATAAAATAAGAAAAAAAGTAAATTGACATTTAAACACCAACATTTACATACACAGTGAGTCTTTGAGAAATTTCAATCTAGAGTGATTCTTAACCAAATACTGATTTCTGACTATAAACTGAGTTATAAAGATCATACCTTGTAATGGTACTTATTCTGTTCCTCATGCCAGAATCAATTGGCAGAGATGAAGACTAATAAGCAGCCCCTTCTGTTTAAATATGATGTTAGAAGACTGGCATTATGGTCCATGCCTGTAATCCTAGCACTTGTAAGGCTGAGGCAGAAAGACGGACTTGAGTTTGAGGCCAGCATGGGCTACATAGTGAGCTCAAAAGCTGGTCCAAACTACTTATCAAAAACTCTCCTAAAAACAATGTATATACTTATTTTAAAGAGAATAAAACAAAACAAAATAAAAAGGAAGAGTGTTTCATGAAGAGAGCTTTGGTTCGGCATTACATTGCTTTGATTTTTGGAGTGTCTACTGCTTAAAACTACCAGCGTGGTTTGTAATAATAAAAGATCTACTTCTAAAACCTACGCATTTTTACACAATTAAGTAATATTTTGCTACTAATAAATTTATATTGTTATGTCAGTTTACAACCATAAAAGCAGAAGTTTCATTTAAATTAATGTTGCTAGTCATTTTAAATATTTTCCATTTAGACTAACTGGTTTTATTTTGTATAAGCCTTGTGTGTGTGTGTGCATGTGTGTATGTGCATGTAAATGCATATTTGCTCTCTCTTTTCCTGGATATTGAACCTAGGATTTTGCATCTACCATTGAGCTACAACACAGACATTTACCTTTGTATTTTGAGAGAAAGACTCTGCAAAGGGACCCTCTCTCCTATGTCACCCTCTCAAATAGTTGGTATTACAAGCATGTGCCACCATGCCTGGCATAATGGGCATTTTAATTCTAACTTTTGGCACATTAAATACTAAAATGTTAGTTATTACATTTTAAATGGTATGCCCTTCAAGAAATTAATTAAAAATGGTTCCCATCCAACTCAAATACTTATTACTAAATATACCTCTCCTAAATGTAAATGTTTACTGACCTTTTCAGTCAAATACTCTCAACATCATAGAAGAGCAGTACTTTTCCTAAGCAAATGTCTTGTTTTCCTCTTACAAACACCAAATCAATTATTATTTTCCTTGATTACCTAAAACTCAAAGGTAAATCTATGACCTACCTCTACTTCCTTCATGTGAAGGAAGATTTAATTATGCAAACTGAAATAATTTCACCCTCTATTTGCTATTTTATTCTTTATTTTTCTTTTTGCTTAATTTGCTCACTGAGCTGCAATATGTATTTTTTCACAGAGTAAATAATTAGGGGACCAAATGGAATATAAATAAATAAATAAATAAATAAATAAATAAATAAATAAATTCTGTTCCAGCATTGTAACAATTCCAACTGAGCTAACGTTTTGCCTCATGATGCTCACCTCCTACTGGTTAACAAAAATCATTCTTAGCAATAAAAATGTCCCTGAGTGATTCCCTAGCCATACATCAAGGTTTCAGTTTCATATCTCCAGTTACATAATACTACCATTTGTTCCCATTAGTGTCCCATAGTATACAAAGAAAATGACGACCTTCCCGGAGGCTAATCAGAAATCTTTTTGCCTTCCACCTGCCGCTTGTTGAATATTCCGTGTTATGAATACTTTGCTCTCCCATTAGCAGCATCGATGATTTAGGGAATCACAAAACACAAACATACAGAATCCTATGGCTCCTATGGGCTGCCTTTGCTGTTTTTCTACCTTTAGCCCTTTAGTCCTTGCATTACCTCCTTCTCAGTACTATGTTTGTTTGAAGTGTTTGTGTGGAAAAGGTCAGCTCTTTATCAATCCTATTTGTGTAGCTTTCTGTTGTTGATAGAGCAATATAATCTTAAAAGGAAGCTTTGAGTTTAATAGTCATTTACGAGCATTTGAACCTGGATGCAAACCCAAAATACCGGAATGTATTTGAACAGAAAATGTCACCAGAACAAATCAGCATGTCCTTTTCAGGGAGCTCCATCGAATGAACAGATCCCTCAGCAGTGTACAAGTGTGCGGCTATGACTTTTACCCAGGCTGCAAGGAACAAGCATCTTTGCAGTGACGCAAGAAGCCAAGCAGGAAGTGCCAGATAAGTGTATTTATGTGACTCATATCCATTTGCTTTCCAGCTCATTCGCAGTTTGCTCATTAGCATCAGTGCTGGAGGCTAATGGATACTCAATGGGAAGTAATTTTTCTTCGTAAATGTCCAGCGAAAAAAATAGAAATGAAAACCCAATGAGGATTTGAGGATTCAGCTTCTGAGAGAGCTTTCCAAAGGCGACAGAGGTTTTCTTTTGGGAAGTCCATTTACAGGATTCAGAAGTGAATTTTATGTTCTTAGGACTGATTCCCTTCCAAGATGTCTTTCAAACACAGACACGGGGTGGGGGAGAGAGAGAGAGAGAGAGAGAGAGAGAGAAAGAAAGGAAGGAAGGAAGGAAGGAAGGGAGAAATAAGTACAGGTAAGGCAAAGAGATTGTATTTATCTCCATGGTCTGTTTCTCTTAAAATTTTTATTAGAAAGACTATTTTAAATACCACGTACTCATTAGACACACAAGCTCTCATGCAGCAGCAGTATACTGGGAAATGTTTAGTGACTGTCTCTAGGGAAGAAGAAAAGGTCCTAATTTTCACTGTTTGCTGATTTTCCATGGTGTAAACACACCATCCAAGGCCAGTTTCTATTGGCAACGCGTCACTAAATGCATGACTGAGGAAAATCGAGAATAATTAGCTTTCTTGAAAGCTGATAAGAGCCACTTCCACCACACTTTGCTGCCCTCTAAAACAAATGGAGATTTGTAGTCATGCAGAATAAAAAAGAAAAACATTTTTCACATAGGGTTGTCCCAAAACTCAGAGGATTATTCTGTTTGGCTAATAGTCACATATACTTGTATTAAATGATGTTTTTCAAGTTTCTGCATTTTTTATTTTCCTTCCTGACTCATTCAGAAATCTTGATTCTCTTTTTTTGCAATAGGAATAATGTTTGAAAGGTTGCAGAAGAGAATGACTCTTTCCAAATGAAAATGGAGATGTTCTCAGATATTAAGCTGGTGAGTGTGTGTGTGTGCATGTGTGTGTGTGTGTTTTAACTACTTTGAAATTAAAAAGTCACATAGGTTGTAGCAAAATATACTGCAAAACTATTTTACATTAAAAGTCAAGGATAAGCACAATTTTAAAATAAAAGGTAACTAAGAATAAAGATTGTGAAACTGTCCAACTCGTTCTAACTTCTTGCTAATCAAGAGCTAGCATGGTGGTAATGAGTTTGAGCCTGAAAGCCTTATAGCTTTGGCTGAATCCTGGCCCTGCAGTTTGCAAGCTGTAATCTCAAGTAAATTGCTCATCCTTTCCATGCCACAGTTTCCTCCACTGTTAGCAGGGATAACTACTTCACTGGGTTCCAGTAAGTCTTAATTTTGTCAATACATGAAACACCTCTGTAGGCATTTTATAAATAATATATGTATTTGCTTTAAAAAAGCATTTTCTAAATAAGCATAAGGGACAATTTTTCATCTAAAAAATAAACAAGTGAGTTAGAGGAAATTCAAATCTTTCAAAAATTGATTCATGGAAGAATATAATTTAGTGTAATAAATGGCATGACTGCTTAATGTTGCTCCCACTTTTCTGCTTATGAAAGTAAATGCTAATACAGTACACTCAGACACAAGCAAAGTTTAACAACCAAAGTGAAAGAAGCTACTTCTTTCTCAACTGACCAGTGAATGTCCAAAGAGTTGAAAGGGTACCCTTCTGATTATGGATCAAGACCTTCATAGTATCATAAAACCATCCCATTTACAGAGTATTTAATGACAGTGGTGGGGGTAGATACAAGAATAACTGTTCCAAAGAGTTCTTAAGTACTAACAATCATATCTGAACTGTCTTAAAGGACCATGATTCACAGCTCCTGCCAAAAATCAGAATTGCGTTTAAATCAGGCATTTCATCACCCTCCCTGGATGATGATAATGAAGTGCTTTATTGAAGAGATGGTGATGTCTTCTATTGCATTAGTCCTTCCTTATCCTGAAAGGCCCTCCTTTGTTCACCCCAAGCTCTCCACACAGCTGACCTCCACCCAAGCTTCATATTTTCTCTCCTTAAACAGTTAAGATGGACCCTACGCAGTTTCACAGCAATCTCTTCATAAGAATTCCACTACTACAATTATTAAGATTTTTTAAGTTTAAACCAATACTAATGCCTCTATCAAAATCTTCTTAAAAATAACACATCTAGAACACCGTGGAAATATATGCTCTTAATGATTCTAATAATGAGCATTTTAAGAATTTTGTAGACCACTGTAAGGTATTCCAAAGAAAACATATTTCTAACTTCCCAACAGTAGTAGCACCATATCACTTCAGTGATCACTTTCTCTACCTAATAGGATTTTCTCCCATATGAAGACTTCCAAAAGTATTAAACATTTTCCCAAGTTAATCCAGTTTTATTACTCATTTGGAATTTTTAAACTTACAAAAGTTAAATACATATTTTTGTAACTTTTTTGCTTCCTTTTCTAATATCAAGCAAATGAAAATGAGAGACTTAATTCTCAAGCCATATTAGATGACAAAATTTGTAAAAACCAACTGAGAAAGAGACATTTCTTACATTCCTTAGTAGTCTATGTAGTTCTTTTTTAAAAAAAGCATTAATTAAATAATATATGCATTGTTGTCATTACCATTAAAAAAAGTCTTTTGGGTTTTAAATAGTAATAACCACAAAACAGAGAACAGTAATCATTTGACTACATAGTATGTGTCTATCACATGGATGTTATCTCAGAAACCATCTGAAAAATAAAAGGTCTTCCCAATGACAGGATTTGATGATATCTACTCATTATCTAGTCCTACTTTCTTCTTTAGATACTCACTAGGTATAATTTTATTCATGATGTTATCATGTTGAACAATAATATAATACCACATATCCCTCGTTAATTTACACAATGTTTTGTTTTGCTTTGCTTTGCTTTGTTTTGTTTTGTTTTTGTGGATCTGATCAATGAGGTGAAAGCAGTTTATGAAATTGTGGTTCCTTATGAAAATTTAACTGGAATGCTCCTTTTGAAATCTGTCTTTCGCTTATACTTGCATAGACATAGGTAGTATGTTTATTTGTGGTAGAATCATAAAGTTGAGTCACACACTAAGGATGGTGGGTGGAAATACAAAAAGAAGAAACCCAGAAAAATGAGAACATAAAGAAATAAACATGCCAGGTCTGAACTATCTACCTCCAGACTTCTCTACAATTGAGAAAAATAAATCCCTTGTTTGTTCAAGCCATTGTAGTCAGGCTTGTATTACATGCAGATAAATACAATAGTATCTTCTATGCTCCCATTTCACATAGAAGGAAACACCAGGTTTTGAACAGTAAGCAGCATATCCAAAGTCGCAGAACTCCAAGATTCACACTCAGCTCTTTTTCTTTGATGCAGAGCCCATGCTATTTCTACTCTTCTACACTGCTTTCATAAACAGACAAATGTTCCACATCAGATTTGGAAAAAAATCTCACAGAACATACAACCAAAATCCTCATTTTAATCAAGAGGAACCTGAGACCCAGTACAATTAAATGATCTGTCATTCTAAAGTCTAAGCAAGAATGAAATAGAACAATCCAGAAATTATGGGATAAAGCAAATGGAAAGTTAACTTTAAGCCAAAATTAAATTCCTTTGATTCAGGAAAAAGAGAGTGAGGATGAGAATCTTTTTAAGAAAACAAGAAAAAAATGACAAGTTCACTGCAGCAGATTTTGTTGGCAATGGTAAGGTGTGGTGTTGCAAGAGGCAGATATTTTGGTATCACAGCGCAAGAGCTGAGGATTTCCAGGAAACAAAAAAGCTGTAACTGAGGAATAGTCTCTGAGTGACCCAGAGATGATTCTTGTCAGAAAGGTCCTGTAAAAAATTTTATTTCTTTATTCATACACCAGGTAAGACCAATCTAAAAGTAGCTTCTGAAATTCAAAGAATCAGCATCTGCAATTTATCCTCTGAATATGTTCACAGTTTGAAACCTCTTTCTTGCTTTACAGCCATATCATTACACAAATTCAATATTTAGAATAGGTTAAGAAGTGTACATGGTAACACACACATACACAGGTATGTATGTACACAGATATAAGGAACACTGAAAATCAATAAAACAAACAGCAGTGCTTATCTGTAGAAGTGAAGATCATGAATGATTCATTATTCTCCTTGTTTTTCTATGTGTTGTGAATTTCACTGAATACATACTAACTTTTAATAGAAAAATAATTCAAAACATATTTAAAAATCTGACAACTGTATGGTACTATACATACAACACAAATGGACAAATACAATTTAGGATTGTTTGATATGTTTTCACATTAAATGCAAATTTAATTCTTGCAATGTATCAACACATAAGATGTCCTAAAACTCCATTCAACATTTTTTTTGTATTTTATCAGGACCATTTTTGACAGTACAAGAAATGAAAATTCACAGGGTACAGTTAAATATGTTTTATGTAAAAACAACATTGTTACTTTTTCTAATTTTCCCAGTAATAGGTTAAATTGCAACATGTCATTCCAAAGTTTAGTATGTTACTTAATCTTACTTAAAATAAAAGGTGATTTAACTCAGTGAAATTATTAAGCATTTAAATTATGTATGGAACTAAACATTGTGAATCTTTTTGAGATATTGAAAGAGTGTCCTAAGAAGAAATTTATCATAAAAGGCTGAAAGAAATATTTCCAAATAAAAATTGTGGATGCTTATTTTGAAAAATATTTATTATTGATAAAATAGGCAAACATCAGTACAAATGTTCAAAGTTCATATTCAAATCATAGATTCACAGGTTAAGATACATTTTATTTTCGATAAAGTGGCATAAACTTGAGGAAAAATGAGTAGTTTAAAACATTTTAAATCTCTTTATATACTGATTTAAGAAAAATATATTATAATAAAGATTTGTCATTTTTGCAGCTGTTCTCCTCTTCGAAGAATTTCCAAGCTAACAAAGCCAAAGGAGTTAGATGTTCCCTCTCTTAACTAATAATCTCAAGAAGACAGTTGCACAAATTTGGGACTTAGATTCTTTTGTTGGTGAATTGCACCCTTGACCCAGATTGATTTTAAAGTGCCCTGTGCTAAAATGAAAGTTCTGTGACATGACTGTGATTTTCCCTGAGGAGAGGAATCTCGAAGTGGCCACAGTAAGCAGTCATTGGTAATGACAGTAACATTGTTGTGACAGATACGCTACTTCTGTTATCACAGTATTGGTTGATTTTGTACCTATTTAGTTCCTGTCCATTTTCTACTCTAGTTCTGCATGGATGACATCAATTTTGTGAATTATTAAACTAATATGATTCTCCTTTTAAGAAAATGCTCATGCTTTTTAACTGACTCAGTCAGAACTGAGCTCTTGACCATGACATATATGTGGCCATATAATTCAAATTTTATTAGGATATTCAAAAATCATTTGGATGGGCAAGAGAGGTTGTAAGAGAAAAATATACATGTTGGTTAGGGCAGCTATAGTAATGAACTAGGTTGAACATTTGTGACTTTGGATGTCCAACATCAATACTTGTTATGCTTTATATTTGTATGTCCCCTGGAAGTCTCATGTAGTCTTAGATGGGGTTTTTGGAGTTGATTGGACCATAGGGACATCACATTCTTCAATGGATTATTCCACTGATGAAATTATACTTAAATGTGATTTTGAGGGGTGACAGCTTGTCAGAGTAGATGGTTCTGTGGGTGCATGGGTATCCATCACTCCCTTCTCTATTGATCTCTCCACTTCCTATCATGTCAGAAGCTTTTACTCTTCTGCTATGCTACCTTTTCTTAGAGCCAGCTAATAATGGACTAAAATCTCTACAAACTGTGAACCAAAATAAACTTATCCTCCTTAGAGTTATGGATATAGGGTACTGTGTCTCAGCAACAAGTAAGTAACCAAGGCTGCACTCTTTCTATATGCTGTCAATCTTAAAACAAATAGGAAATCAAGGCCTCCACTCAAAGTATGAAAGACAAATGCTTCTTTCACATCTCTAAAAATCAGTAGATACATGCAGATTCAGTCAATGAGGTGCTTTCACCTAAGGCTTAAAATATGGAGGCTGAGACTAAAAGAAACGGAAAAAGTCATACTCATTATAAGTGAAGCTGAATTGACAATAGATCCATAGGACGGCTAGTGTCCTGAATTGGCAGTCCTGAGTCATGACTTCAGTCCTAGAGACAATAGCAAAAGTGGTGTCCTGAGCATTACCGAGGAATGATCTTCAAGTCTACTAAATCTCCTTGGTGCCTGCCCATTTTCTAAGCTTTGTGTTCCAGTGTTCCAATGTTTTCATGCTCTACCAACTTCACTTCAACAAAACTCCATTTCTACCTTACATAGACAGCTGCTTCTGTTGCTTACATCCACATACTCCAGTTGTTAAAAAAAGCAAAAAACTGAAAACTCAAAAATTAGTATATTTTTCATGAATGTTAAATTTGTTAAGTATTAAAGATAACAATAAATGTTGTAGAGTTATAATTTTGCATTTCACAGTACAGAGTTCCAATTTCTCCTTTTACATTTGTTAGATGTGTGAACTTACATGAGTTTCTTATCTTAATAAAGACAAAGCAATACCTCCCTCTCCTAATATTTTAAACCATGATACTGTCTACCTTATGCTACATAGATAGCATGACGCCCTGGATGTAACAATTATTCTTTTCAATTTTCAGCTTTACTTTTGTCAGATGCTTGTCCTTTACTTTTTGTGAGATCATTTATCCACTGGTGAATTAGTCCCCAACCTGTTCTTTCAACTCATGGTGTTCTTCCCTCTCCTCATTCTGGCTGCTTCTTACATATTCACTAGCTCTCAGCTGAATGTTCAGTTCCTAAAGTGAGCCTGCTTGAATGTCCAAGATCAGGTAAAGTCTATTTATATATTCACTTAAAGCAAGAAATTTCTCTTATGTGCAGTATTTTTTTCCGCACTTAACAGACAGCTACCACTACTCTGAAGGTATACTGGTTAAAAAATTAAGGTCATAGGTTCCACATTCCATGCTTTCTAGAAAATAACAGACCATAGATAAGTACACAAGTTTAATTCAGCAGTAAATAACATTTTAAAAATGGGAAATGAGATTAAATGATCAAAAATGTAGTTGGAATAAATTGGCAAGTGATTTTTCTTTAACATTAACATCTGAGCTAAAATATTAATATTAAAGGATAGTCTAAAGGAGTATCATTTTAGGAAAATTCTAGAGGAATAGCATTTCAGGAAAAAAGAATAAAAATTGTAATGAGGCTGAGGCTGGAATGAGCTTTATGATTTCTAAGGACTCAAAGAAACTAAGTGTGTCTGGAAGGAAAAAAGTCAGATAAAGAAATTGGAGAACACTACAGTTCAATGGAAATATGGGAGCCAAGAAAGTCTAATTTTAAATGCCTCAGTAGCCACATTTTCAAAAAGTAACAAGAAACATTTAAAATTAGTATATTAAAAGTATATCTTATTTAATCCAAGATATTATGCAACAACTACTTGATAATTTGTTATTTTTAAAATTTAACTGACATATAAAATCATTAAAAATGTACATATTCATGGAGTACTGTGTAGGGTTTTGATACATGTATACACTGCACAATGTTTAAATCAGGTCAAACATACCTTTCTCCTCAAATATTTATTTCTTTTATTTTACTTTGAAGATAATAAAACAAATACAAAATAAAACAGAATGTTCAATCAAAACAAAAAAAGAAAGTGATACAAGACTTCAAAACAAAACAAAAATAAACCAACAATGATTACCATGTTGCCCCTTGCTATTTTCAAAATAACTTCCCATACCATCAGGAATAATAAAATCAAACACAACAGAACAGAATTAAAACCAATCAATACAAAACAAT
>RJWT010041612.1:0-12294 GCA_004365215.1 Cuniculus paca
GGACGCGCAGGCGAACCTGGGACTGAGAGTGTGGCGGTTAAGACATGCCCGAGGGGGTGAAATAAACGCCGAGTTACAGATTCTTTCGCGTGTGGCTTTGCCAGTTGCCCGCATCCAGGGACCCCGCACCCGCGTCCGGCTCCAGGGAGCAGCGCCAGCCCCGGGAAGGCCCGGGAAGGCCGCGAGCTGAAGCGCTCTTTATTTGCTCAGGGACGACTTCTTGTTTTTTACTTAGGTATCACTTTAATTGAAATACTTTCCTAATGCGATTTATCACAACTGTAAACTGTCAGTCTCCACAGCTGTTGCTTTTTTCAAGCAATCTGGCGAGTGCGTGCGGGTGAAAACACCAAGTTGCAAGGGTGGGAAGAGCCGCGCAGGCGCGCTGCGCACTCAGCCGGTCCGCGGGCCCGCGCCCCTGCCAGAGGCGGGCGGCCTTCCCGAGCGGCGCCCGCTTCAGCTCTAGTTCGCAGCTGTTGTTCTTGGCGCCGAAGCGCCAGTCCCTCTCCTGGGAGGAGCACCTGATTTGCTTTTTGGGCGTTAACTTCTCCCCATTCCAGCCCCTCGTGTGGATGCGTGGACTCCCCTCTTTCCCCTCTTCTGCAGTGGGGTTGGCGGGGTTTGCACACGTCACCCCGCTCTGGCCAAAATCTTCCCTTATTTCTGCCTCTTGGCCACATGATTGGCTCTTGGGGTTTTGTCAGAATTAGCAAAACAAGCGCGAAACTGAAACAGAATAGCCAGTGAAATTTGAATTTCGAATTAGCTGTTGTTGTTACTGTGTCTCAAATATTACATGGAGCATAATTACACTAAAAATTATTGTCTATTTGGAATTCAAATTTAATGAGGCATCCTATATTTTATCCTGCTACTTTATTGGTTCAAAGGGAGGTATTTGACCAAAATCAGTCAAATCAGAATCAGCTAAGGAACTTCCCTGGAACTTGAAGAAGAATTGAAACGAATAAACCTATCTACTGGGGTTGCACAACTGGTAGGAGGCACTGTACTTAGAACTGTTGGTGGCTGCCTTTGCTACCACATTGGCACAGCTGCCACAGATGAGAGCCACTGTCCCCAAAACCTGGCCCGTCTCATGTGAACGGTGGATCTAAGCACCCCTCAGACTGGATCTGGGTCAGTGGAGTCGGGTGCTGATGGCCAGGCTGGGAGCAAAGTTTCCTTGCCTTGAACCAGGCAAATAAAAAACTGTTAGCACCGGGACATGCCCACAGATGTAGCTTCCGTCTGGTCAAGAGTAGTGAGTGGGTGTCAGGCAGCACAAATAGCTGACGCCAAAAACACCCTTTTCTTGTTTGCTAATTGATTCGTTTCTTGTAAGCATTAGCTCTTCAAGACGGCAGGCTGCAGACAGGGTCAGAAATCCTTGAGTTTGAAATTGGAGACTTGAATTTCAAATCTGCCTCTGCTTGGATGAGTGGCTTTGGAGTCAGTGTGACTTCTGCAAAGTATTATTTATTTATTTGAGACAAGGTCTCATTTTGTAGTTCAGCCAGGCCCTGAACTCACTATGTGACCTAGGTCATGATGGTTTTTCTGCCTCAGCCTCCTGAGTGCTGGCCTCTGGAGTACTGGTGTGCACCACCACACCTGACTTGCAAAGTTTAAGTTTTAGGTCTGAAAACTAAATGCAGAAGTCCTTTCCCCACAAGGCAGGGACAAACAAATATCCATGAGATAAATAGGTCAGCGCCAGAGGTCTTCACAACTTCTCTCCTACATACCCCAAGGGGGTGAGAATCAAAGCCTCAGGACAGGGCTCACTAGCACCGTAGCTGCTCCAGTCGTCACTGGGCAGGGATTTAGGTGACCACTGGTGTACAGGTGGAGGTTTTAAAGCATTTTCTTGTACATCTTCTCATTGTCAGTGTTTTTAGGGTTTTGTGCTTTCCGTATTTTCAGGATGAGGGCTTTGCCACTTGTTGGTGTATACACAGTGATGTCTTTGAAACTTGCTCGCTGTCTTTTTTGCTCTCGCGGCATTCACTCGATTTTAATTATTTGAAATTTGAGCTCCCTGGACAAGTCATTTCTTTTCCTTGGAGTTGGTCCATGGTCCTGACATGAAGAGGGGAAGGAGAGCGGTGTTTACCCAGGTCAGCGCTGAATCCCACACTCCTTGTAATTTTCCAGCCTTGGAGGTAGGCTGGGCTGTGGCGGTGGGGGTGTCCTGGCTCAGGGAGCCGACAGCAGTCAGGACCGGAATCCAGAACCCCAGACTCACAGGC
Organism: Cuniculus paca; assembly: GCA_004365215.1. Taxonomy (NCBI): domain Eukaryota; kingdom Metazoa; phylum Chordata; class Mammalia; order Rodentia; family Cuniculidae; genus Cuniculus; species Cuniculus paca. Next base: position 2,253 of record RJWT010041612.1, read on the forward strand.
GTGGCGCCCGGCAGCCACAGCGCCTGCGGAGCCTGGCAGCGTGCACTTCTTGGGGACAAAGCTGGTCGCTTTGCTTTGAAACTCGGGAATCTAGGTTGTTATATCCAGACGGGGCTATGGTCTCCAGGGGAAGGAAGGGCAGGCAGGAGCAGGCGGGTGTGGGTCAGGGGAAGGTGCAGCAGGCCGGAGTGCGGAGGGGCTGAGATGGGCTTGAGACAGGCTTTCACGCGGTATGTGTGTGTCCTCTCCTAGTTGAGAAATAACAAAGCTCCGGATCCTTGGGGAATTAAGAGATAAGAAACAATCACTTTTCAGATCGCAGATGGCACTGTTATCCCACATTCTTTTTGCAATCTCTGCCTCCTCCCCCTGCTCCTTGGGCCTCCCCTCTCTGCTGTCTTTATATTTTGGTCAAGGACTCATCTGTCAAGGAGATTTATCCCCTCCTCTCCCCCCCACGTCCTTGCCTACTTGGCTCAGGGAGGGAAGGCAGAAGCACCTTCCGGGGAGAGAAAAGTCCTCAATCTGTTTCCTAGATATGAGTCTGGACAAGTTTCTGAGCCCAAGCCTTGGTTTCCTATCTGTAAGATGGGCACAAACATGTCTGCTTTGCATGCCTCTTGAGGAGATTCTATGAGATAAAATTCCTAAGTATATGAGATTCGACATATTAATTGATGGTGTGTACTAGTTTCTCAATAGAGGACAATTTCAGTGTTTCAGGTCGCGAACGGGGTAGGCAGCACAAGCATCGTTCACATAAATGTGTCCAGATACAAACGGCCACAGCGGCAGACTCTGCAGTAGTTACGATGAACTAGACTCGCTCCTGAATGCTTTAGGCTTAATTAAATCCTCAAAGTAGAGTCATGAGGTAAGCACTATTATGTCTCTCTTACAGATGTGAAAACAGAAGGGACAGGAAGAGCAAGCTTTTTGCCCAGGGCCACATACCTTACGCTGCAGAGGCCGTGTTCAGACCTTCCAACCTCCTGGCTCTGTCCTTCTGCTCTGAGGGAGCTGCCCAGGGGTGGTGAGCAAGGCAGATCTGCTGTCAGAAAGTGAGGAGATAGAAGAGCTGGGAGGAAAGGTGTGCCCTGAGCTTTGAATAGGGCTGTCACCTCGGCCCGAATGGATTGAGTGAACTGGGGTCAGCTGCAGGTGACTGGCAGGTAGACAGTGGAGCCCGGATGACTTTCAGGGCTAGAAAGGGCCCCTCTCATGTACCTTGAGTCAACTGTCTTAGTGTTGTTTGGAGTATGGAAGATCGTCTCTGAACCAGGAGTGGTGGTGCAGGCCTGTAATCCCAGCAGTCTGGGGGGCCAAGGCAGGGGATTACAAGTTCTAGCCCAGCCCAGACAATGAAGAATTTAGGGAGAGCCTCTCAAAATAAGTGTCATTTCCCAGAGCCGCGATCCCATGAATTAGTGGTTCAGTGGTAAAGCTCACCTCTTCTCCCAGCAAGTGGTATAGCACAGTCTTTAAGTTCTCACTTAGGGGCTGGTAAAAGCTTGGTACCATGAACTGAGCAGAAGTGAGGAACTTCTGACGGCCGGCTCACACAGAGAAATGCTACAAAGAAAGGAAACAGACCTTCCCATCCCACCGGTAGCCTGCAAACCCTTTTGCAGTCTTTAAAACCAACTCCAACCCATCCAAGGATTCTGGGTGCTGACTCAGGGCAGTTTTGGACTAGTCCTGCTCCCTCATCCCAGGCAGAGGGGCTGTGCAGCTGAGACTGACCGGCCCTGCCAGGCCTGGTCTCTGAGTTTGCTGTCCCTTCTGTGGAATGTCATCTCTGATGTCACCCACCCAGGCACGGTGACATCAGAGCTGCTGCTTTGTTCGGCTGATACGTGGAGCTGAGCTCCGAGGGGATTCCAGCAGTCACTGCCTCACACCAGCACTTCCCATGAAGCTGTCCCACTGGAGCGGCGACTGTGGCCCCTGTGGACCTTCCTTTCTTCATGGCCAGTTTCTCTTTAGCGGCTTCTGTGCCTTTTCCTGTTAGACACCTTCATAATTCAGTTTCCAGGGAAAGCTTCCAAGGAAGTTACACATCAGGACCCAAGAAGTTGTCACCTTACTTCTTTCCACCACGAAATCCCTTGTCCCCTGCCATGGACAGAGGCCTGTGGTGCTGACGATGAGAACATCACACCCAGCAGGCAGATCCACCTTCTTTCTGCAGGGACTCAGGCCTGGTCTCCATACCCACTTCTACCGGTGAAATATGCGTGGAAGTGCGTTGTGTAACGCTTTCAGGAGCGCACGCTCTGTTCTCCACGAAGCTGGCTGTGTGGAAACGGCATCTGTATCCTCAGCTGGGTCACTGAGTGTTGTAGCGAGCACAACCATTGCACCAATCCAAACTGGGAATGTGCCTGGAAGGGAATCAACCTTTGTTGCTGTTTAGACCACGGAGAAACTCAGGCTACTTGTTGTTGCAGCATGGTTTTGTAAATCCTGACTGATACTATCCTATGAAATTATGCTTCTCTGTTTACTGGAAGCTTCAGTCCACAAATTCTTGCTGTGCCCTCATAAATTATGCATACTTATTAGTCTTACATTTATATTATTGAGAAGGGCTACTTCAGCATCCAAATACAGGGCAACCTGAGGGCAACTTTCTTGTCTACTTAGAGACTACCTTTTTTTTTTTTTTTTTCCTCTCCAGTGCAGGAGATTGAATTCAGGGCCTCCCATGCTAGGTAAGTACTCCACCACTGAGCTACACCTCCAACCCTTTTTAAAATTTTAAGTTTTGAGATAAAAATCCTGCCTCAGCCTCTTGGGTACCTAGGGTTACAGGCATGTGCCACTGTGCCTGGTTAGAGATTTCTTAAATACTTAAGAAAAACTGTTGTAGTGTGGTTATCAAGTATTCATGAGCCTATGGTGCTACTGGGAGGTGAAAGAACCTTTTTTAAGTATAGCCTAGTAGGAGGTTAGTTTTGGGGGTGTCCTTGACAGGGAAATGGGGTCTGTCTCTCCCACCTCCATGGGGGTGAGCTGCTGGGCAGCGAGGTCCTGCATAGCCACAGACCCAAAAACAGTGACACCAAGTGACCATGGACTGAAACCTTTGAAACTATGAGCCAAAATAACTCCTTTTTCCTCTTAAGTGGATTATCTCAGCTAGGAGTTTATAGCAACAGAAGGCTGACTGACATAAACACCTTACCAACCCCCAACCCTTCTAGTTAGTGAGAAGGTATATAATGTATTTCCTGAATTTATAAAACCCTTCAAGAGAAGATAGCTGAGCTCACTCTTAAAATATACAATCATAAAATATTTGCTGAGTGGGTTAGTATACTGTTGCTGCTGCAGTGATGCAAGATTTTGTGTTTCACTGAGAAGATGGTGGTAATCATCAGATTAATTCCCGAGTGGTAATTATGGATGTTTAAAAGTGTCTCTTCCCTTTGGAAGTAGAAACACCATCCAGTCTATGCCCTAGTTCGATTGGTCAGCAAAGAGACCTAGATCTTTTCTTATGGTAGTACACCTATGTCACAGTCAAGGGATTTGAAGCAGGGTTGTATACATCTCCCAGTGCTAGAAATGCACTCCTCAAAACAAGAGAGTTGAGAGGTGGTATCTTTAAGAAACATGAGGACACATGGATGGGCTAATTCCTTTCCACAGGAGTGCACTGGTTATCTGTGGAGTGGTTGCTGATGAAGGATGAATGAACCCACCCCCCTCACACTGCTGCCTCTCTGCCTCCACCATGGATGACACAGCAAGAAGGCCCTTGTCAGATGCAGGCACCTGGACCTTGGACCTCCTGACCTCCAGAACTATGAGAATCAAATCCGTTCTTTACTCAAAGTTAGGTACTCTGTTAAAGCAACACGAAATGGACGAGGGCAGTAAACTATGATTTGTGAGCCAGATTTAGCTCACTGTCTGTTTTTTCAATTAAAGTTTTATTTTGACACCATTGGGCCATTTATTAATGTATCGTCTATGGCTTTTTTTGTGTGCCACAGCAGCAGAATCAAGAATTTGAAACACAGATAATCACCCACAAAGCCTCAGTTGTTTCCTACCTGATTCTTCAAGAAAAAGTTGGCTGAACTCTGATCTAGAACAGAAAGGGGTCTTTTTTTGTGGCTTTTTTAATCTCACAAAATGTTGGTAGTGGAAATGCTTTTTTATAATTCTCCATTTTTTAGTGTGTTTTATTTTTTCGTACCATTATATGTCTTATTTCAAGTATTATAAAAAAGATCTAAGCCATTGTAGATCCCAGTGGAGAAGTAGACATTGAGTAAAACTTCTACACCATAAAAATAAAGGTGAGCTATAATATTGTCAAGGCATGTGAAAAGCAGAAGCTTTGAGGAATACGGGGAAATAATAATAATGTAAGTGAAGAACATATATCACATCCCCTAGCTATCTTAAGGTGCAAATGATAACTTTTGAGAGTCTATGACACAGGATTGTTGTGGTTTTGTGATTTGTGAATTGTGGGGTATTAACTTTCTTTCTTTTACTCTGGAGTGCAATTAGCCCCATTTCATGGCAAAAAAAAAATCCCTGTTTGTTTGTAGTACTTCCTCCCAGTTTCTGAAGAAGCTCAAGGTCATCAGAAAATTGGGGATGTTAAGCTTCACAAATACCTACAATGAAAAGACAGGTTAGGACCTCAAACCTCAGGAGGTATCCTAGGTTTTGAAAGTGACGCGTGCCTCTCAGGTCTGCTTGAATTACTTTTCAGGAGCATGTTGGGGGACTTAATTCCAGTATATTTTATAGGCACTTGTGCAAGCAGAGATTGCTTTATTTCATTGCATAAATAACAAAGATCTTCTGTACATCCCTTTATTTCCCCCTCTGAGCTACAAGAATTGCAGGAGATCTGAGATTTGTGCACATATACTTGATAGAAATGTATACCAAAGGAGGGGGAATAATAAGGACTCACTTTTATAGACCTCTCTCATTAAGACTCACCTTCAAAAGCCACGGTTGCTTCTTCCTTATAATCAAATGACGCCTCGTAACCACCTAACCATTTTTAATATTCCCCAGACTCCACTGAACTACGCCGGAGCTCAGACACTGTCTAGCTAGTCAGGGAAGGGAGTCTACCATCATATTTAAAAGCAGACACTGGGACAGGTTTTACAGGCAGTGGACTAGTACAATTCAGAAACAATTGCTTATGTGATCGTTGGAGGATTTGTCCCTGTCAAACAGTTAATATTGCTTTAATACATGAAGTAGGCCGTATAAGACGGCAATAATGAAAAATGTCAGGAAAGACAATATCAATTGTTATTCAACATCCATATCAAAGATTACTTTTTTGTCAGTAGCTTTCAGAAAATGTATTTTCCATCAGATCTGATTGCGTTCCTCTTTGAAGTGCTCCATCCTCCCGGTAGATTTAATGTGACATCTAGGCACTTTTTAGTCCCTGGGCCTCTGAGGCGATTCAGAGAGGCACAACAAGCCATCACAGGTTTATCCTCAAAGGCCGACACTGTCTGTCTGATTTATTGTAACTTTAAGAATCATCTCCAGCAAAGCATGAGGTTGCTACCCAGCCCGAGCGTCAGACTTTTATCAATTCATTTGTATGCAGCCGGTGCCTCTTGGAACCGAGAGCCCTATAGCCACTCATGGAAAATGCATTACCTGCAACTAATCCTTTTTATCTTTAAAGTCTGTATTTTTTATGTATAAGTCATTTTGGGTTATCATAAAATATACATAATTCTCCCTCCCCCCTAAAAAGGAAAAAAAGACAAAATGGAAAGAGAATATATAATAAGTTATGAGCCTGTGGTGCCCTTATCAGCCAGGATTCTAAATAAACATCTCTCTTTATGTAAACACCAAGGGATATAAAGCTGTGATTACTTTCAATGGGAAATAGGAATGCTTCCCTCCCCCCTTTCCCCTTTAGGTTTCAGAGTGAAACAGTGAGATTAATCATGGAAAATACGTCGGTACATGCTTCTGTTTTCCAGCGTGTTCGTCTGGGAGAGCGGGTGTCAGTGGTGGGCTGTGGTTGTCTGTTCCATTTCATAGATTTCTCAAATTGCTTCACTCTGCAAATGTTTTCCAAGCCATTTGTGAGTGGCCTTAATTAAGAGGACGAGAAATGTGTGTCCTGGGAGGATGAAGGAAACCGCCTTCACCAGCCCCCACCCAGTGTGACGCTGGTGTCTGAACTTGTGGGGGTACAGAATACCTGGCTCCCGAGCATGGCCCATTCCACTTGCTGTCTCGGTGGCTCTATAGTGGTTTCAGATGTTTAGATGCTGCTCAGGTCTGAATTTTCACAAGCATGGGACGCTGCCTTCTACTTTAAACCAAATGTAACCACAGACAGATGGGGTTCTTGCCCCATGGACCCCACCAGGGACCCACGCACCTGCTGCCCAGAGCCCTTGCACACTGCGGCCTGTCGGTCTGAGCAGAGGTCTATGGGCCTGGCTGTGCTTCCAGGCCTAGTATTGTCTGGGCCTGCTTTCAGGCCACGACAGCGGAGTTAATGGAGTGACAGAGTGTGCCGTCCACAGAGTCCTGAGTATTTACCATCAGGCCCTTTCCGGGAATCTTTATCGACCCTTGCCTTGGAACCATACCTGCGATTTTAAATTAATGAAGTTAATTAACCCCATCTAAGATGTACTCAGCCTGTGAGTGCAAGGGGCCCTTCGGGATGGAGGAAATGGTCTCGAAAGGCGATATTCTAACTGCTGAGAAATACTTCAGCGTGGGATAGATATGATGGATGAGAAGTAAAGGAGTATTTTTTGTTTTTTGCTACTTTGGGTTTTTATGACACAGCACGATAGGCATTTTTTTAGAATCTGCATGGTTTTAAGGAATGTTGTTCCTTTCTGGGCTGGATCCCACTTAAATCTGCTTGCAGTGTGAATTTTTAAGACATCAAAAGATAGTACCCGAATACAGGGATTTTATTGACCTTTTTTTAAAAGATATGAGGTCCAGATATTATCTGTATTACTTTCTAGCTTTAGACAAAGGTGGGGTTTCTTTGTATCCAAACAATCCTGGACCCCTAAGCTGGTGCGATTTATAATTCAGATAGACCAAGAGGGGCATGCTTACAAGCCACAGCCAGACTTGGGAGTTTTGTGAAGAGACCACCAAAAAGGGCTTTCCTAGTTGGTCGTGGTGGCTCACGACTGTAATCCCAGCACTTGGGAGGCTGAGACAGGTGGATCGTTGTGAGTTCGAGACCAGCCTGGGCTACAAAGTGAGCTCAAGGGCAGCCTGAACGGCATAGTGAGACCCTGTCTCAAAAACAACAGGGCCGGGGATCTAGCTCAGCGGCCTAAGTGCCTGTCTGGCAAGCACAAGGTCATGAGTTCAATCCCCAGTGCCGCAAAACAAAACAAAACAAAACGGCCTGTCCTCAAGTGCCCAGATACCTGTGTTGGAAATCTGGTCCTCCATGGAGCAGTGTGGGGAGGTGGGCCTGGTGGAAGCTTCTGTCCTTGTGAAGGTTCATCACAGAAGGGTGGGAGGAAGTGGGTTTGGTCTCCTGTTCTCTGCTCGCTCATAGCAGAGAACTCACAATGTGGCCTCTGAATCCTGGCCTTAATCTACAGAACCGTGAGCTAAATACACTTCTATTGTTTACAAAGGACACAGCCTGTGGAATTCTGTCATAGCAGCACACACGGACTCCGATGAAGGGGCAGGTGCCCTCTGGGGCAGAAATTGTGGGGCAAACTCACCGTCTTCTGAACTGTGGAGGACCCGTTTATTTCTTATCTCATGGACAGTGCAAGCAAAGATGCCTGATCTCTGAATGGAGGGGACTTTTAATCAGAGAATGGGCAGCTGTTAGAGGACCCCCTCCGTTGTTTCCATGCGCAGCTGTCTTTTGGGAAAGGATCGCAGGGATCTCGCTGGATGGAACTTGTTTAAAGACAAAAGACTGAGCTTGTCAGCATTCTGTTTTCCACAAGAAAGGGGAAAATCAGTTTAGAGTAATGTCAGAAGATGTTAAGGTTTTATGAGGGGTTTCGGAATCACTCCCATGCATCACTTTGCCAGTGAAAAAAATTAGATTTGTTTTCATGGATGTTGCTGACACATTAGCGTTTTATAAAACCATGTTGCATACAAAACCTGCACTACTCAGTGTGATGCAGAAAGTCACCTTTCAGTCTTCATTTTTGCTGTTTTTCTTATTGTAGTCACACTATGCAATCTGGCATTCCTTGCGACTAGTGTGTATTTATGCCAGGCCTTGTTTATGTTGATTCTTCTGTCTGGTTCATTCTTTCTGTGGGTTAAATGTGTCACCTCCCACCTCCCAAATTCATGTGTTCAAATCTTATTCTCCAGTTCCCGTGTTAATGGTGTTTGGAGTTGGGGCCTCTGAGGTGGCTAGGGTTACAGGAGGTGGCGGGGTGGGGCTTCCATGGTGGCATTTGTGGCTTTATGAGAAGCAGAGACCTGAGCATATGTGCCTGCTCTCTTGCCTTGCCTTGCCTTCCTCCACAACACAGCAAGGGGGCTCTTACTTCTTGCAGGCGCTCTGCTCTTGGGTTTCCCAGTCTGCAGAACTGAGGAGCAAATAAACTTCTATTAGTTATAAGCTATCCGGTCTGGGGTGTTCTATTACAGCAGTAGAAAGCAGTCTAAGAAAATCGTCTATCCCCGCTACCACAGGCCTGTTCACCCACAAATTCGAACTTGTCTTTCATGGCTCAGCACAATCATCCCTTCTTCTCCGAAGTCTTTCCTGACTTCTCCCCATCCCTGAGGTGCCCACAGCACTTGCACATGCCCTAGCCTAGTATTTCTTAAATAGCACTGCCATTTGATTTATATGAGCTCCCTGAGGGTGGGGACCGTGGCTTAAATGACCTCTGAGTTCCCTGTGCTTGGATAGTTCTTGCATAAATAGATGCTCAATAAATGCTTCCTGGGGGAAAAAAAACAAAAAACAAAAACCCTCAGGTCTATAGTTTTAGGGCAGAAAGAAACCTTTGAGAACACCTAATTTGAGCTCCTTTACTTTATGGATACAGCCTGAGATGTAGAAATAATGTTATTTAAACAATGCTCTCCTTTCACAGCCTCCAGGGCTTTGTTTAATGCACCCTGAATCTCCCAGGTTGGGGTTGACTTATGCCCAGCCCACCACAGAGGTGACGCTGGCAAAGGAAAGCTCTGGAAAGTTTATTTGCTTTCACGCCTTTTATGCACAGAAAAACAACAAAGCCAAAGCCCAAAGCAAAGGACAATTTAAGACTTTCTGCCGGACTCCAGCTTGGAAGGGGCCGAATTGCCATCCGAGGCACAGTGAAGGTAGTGACCCGGAGGGGTGAGGCTGGAGGGAACTATCAGCTGCCCCCCAGCCCTCTCAGCCCCCTCTCGGCCTTCTCAGCCCTCTCCCTGCCCTGCTTAGCTTCCCCTCCGAGGTCAGGGCAAGGCGGGGCCCGCAGAGGCAGCCGACCAGGCTCCTCACGCTGCACTTTCAGAGCAACTCCCTTGCCTCCCCTCGGGACTTCCCATTTTGCTCAGCTAAGGAGATGGAAAAGAATGAGAGCTGGGGCGTGGGGAAGAGGTGAGAAGACAGATGCAGGGGGAAAGGCAGGAGGGGAGAGGCAGTTGAAGGCGCACATTAAGGTGATTTTGCCATGGTTGCCATCATTTTCCCTGAGGTATCAAGAGAAGGACATTTCTCCACCCAGAGAGCGCTCAGCGGGATGCAGGGAAAGTGCGCCCTTTCTGCGCGTCTGTGTGCAGCACAGCTTTGTGCCTCTGACAGATAAGCACGAGGTGCAGGGCTCCATGGCACACATGCTCTGGGCTGATGGACCTCTCTGGATAATTGCGGAAGCGCACACTTTTGTCGGGAGTGTGGGCTTCAGGGGAATGAGACATGGTACCAGCTTGATGGTGAGGCTAGAGGAGGCTGGACAGGAGGCTGAGGCAGGAGGATCACTGTGAGCTTGAGAGCAGCATGGGTTACATAGTGAGTTCAAGGCCAGCCTGGGCTACATAGTTCAAAAGTCAGCCTAAACTA
>RJWT010041613.1:0-12290 GCA_004365215.1 Cuniculus paca
TTAACTCCCAAAATGAGAGGTAATCAGTAATTTGTTTTTTCCAAGAGTTAAAATCATTTGCCATTTTTTTTTACTCTCCACCAAAAGAGAAAATGCCAGTCATTGCTAAGAGCTACTGTAATTGCAAAGGACAAAGTATTTTCAGCAGAAAGCAAAAGCGATACCTCAGAACACCCTGATAATGACTTCACATAGTCTTCAGCCAATATCTAAATATTAATTTTATGAAGCCCATGTAATACTAATTGTATAATAAATAATAAAATATAAAAATCTAAAATAATATTCTCAGAATTATTATCATGGGCTCATTAAAACCTGAGAATGGAAGAATATATTTATAGCTATTTTAAATGGTTAAAAAATGTTAGAATCAACTCATACAAAGCAAAATGCTTAAGTGCCATATGTAAAACACCTTTTATTGTAATTTGTGATATCAAATTTGCTTTCATAACAGGTTTAGAAAAAAAGCAAAAATGTACAATTTGTCACAGCCACATACTTTGGTTAAAAACTTTGTTCATAGAGGTTTTTGTATGGGTTATCACCAGTACATGCTACTGTGTATGCATGTGGAAAAGTGAAGAATTTAGAAGTCTTGAAGGCAAAGCATGTTAAGTGAAAGTAGCTTTCAAATGTGGATATTTTTGTCTGTTGATCTCTATGGCAAAGCCTTGATGTTCTATGTACAGCATTTATATTTGAACAAAATGCTTTGTCATTAATGGCAAAAATTGTACTCTCATGTGTAAGGGCAGTGAGTTTTTGTGAACGTGACTTGAGGCAAGTTGCAAATTGAATGACCTGATTTCAATTAAGAAGAGAATCACTCTTCTTTAGACATCTTGTCAGGCCAGTGCTATCAAATTTTTGTTACTTGGAAAATGAGTAAAATCCAGTGATTTTAAATATTATACCAGTTGTGTAGAAACTGAAGAGATTCATGTTATTCTCATTTAATGGAATGGAATCTTAAACTACAATGAATGTTTTCCAAATCTAAAGCCAAATTTGTATACTAAACTAGATTTATTAATGTATTGAGAAAGCAATTATCCATAATTTATAATATATTAAAACACAGACAAGATAACTCTATTTTCTACATAATTAAGCAAAACCTCCAAGTCAACACTTAGGAGATCTTATCTATTTAAAACTATCAACAAGCCATCGTTAAATCTCCTTTTGCCTGCTGTACATGTATTTATTGTAGAGTAGCTATGTGATTATTAGATTCTTCGAAACAAGTACACAAATGCATGATTAAAACTACAACAAAGGCAAAACAAAAACAAAAACAAAAAACTCAGACCTTTTTTACCCTCTCTCTTCCCTCTATCCAGCCAGTATTGATGGACTAAATTCCAGTAGAATGAATGGCTAACCAGTGTGTAAAGTAGAATGAAGAAGAATGATCCAGGGAATAAATCATCCACAACTAGATGAATTTTTTCCTGCATAACCAACAACTGGCTCCAACATCAGCTAGATACCTCATTAATCTTTATCTTTTTATTTTACCAATTTGTCACCATAATATGCTAAGAAAGTGTTTTTTCATTGTTTAATGTCATGAAGTAGTGTTTGAAAAGATGCTAAAATGTAATCTCAACAATGACATTTCATTATAATTTGCAGCTTTTCTAAAACTACTGTCAACAAAATGCAAAATGTTTTTATATAACAATATTATTCTTGGGGCTGGGGATTTAGCTCAGTGGCATAAGTGCCTGCCTGGCAAGCGCAAGGTCGTGAGTTCAATCCCCAGTGCTGCAAAAAAAAAATTATTCTCGTTATACTTAGACTTATAAGCTGTGCTTAAGTACAATTTGTTATTAGACTTGACCTCGGGTATTGCTTAAGATGACACATGGTCATGTGAAATTAATACAATATTTATAAAGGAGACACACTTAAAGGTATCTATAAAATTTTGCATACAAAAAAGTGAAGTGAAAAAAATAATATATTATGCACGATTTCCAAATATTTCTTTAAAATTTATTGTATAAAGTCAGAAATTTCGTTATAAAATATTTTTTCTCAAATTTTCCCCATTATTACTGCTAATCTGATCATCTATCATATGCATTATAAACTAAAGTGAGAACTATAGGAACAGCAAAAAATGTGAGACAAAACAACATAAAATACTTTAATGTATTTAGCAATATTGAAATATTTAACCTCTTCATTTTTCTAATATCATTCAGCTTTCATATGTAGTATCAGAAAAATATTAAACAGTTTTAGAGAATATGTAATGCTATTGAGAAAAATTAAACTTGCATAAGTTATCTTATTTTTCCCCAAATTGTCACAAAAATCACATTGTATAGAGGTATATGTACTTGTATCCATTATAAGCACATTTTCTAAACCTCTGTGTATTAATTCAGTAGCTCTGAAAATAATACATAAGATGTGAAATAAAATCACAGCATTCCATTGAAGGCACACAGTATATATTGCCATGTGTAAAATGCAGCTCTATAATTCTATACTTCCATTTCCCCCATGGACAAGGCAGGGTGGGACAAAGTGGAAGAGAAAGAAATGGAGAAAAAGGTAATTCTAAGTAGTCTGTCTAAATGCACTTGAGCCAAACATTGGGCAATAAACTGATCTTGAAATGAAATGTTCTATACAATATAGTAGAAGACTAAGGCAAATTTAACTTTAAACCTATTCGTATGGAATGTTCTCATGTACTGAAGATTTTACCTTCCCATAAACATATACTCTGTACTCACAGATATTAACTAAATATAATTCTCAAACATTCATTCTTATCATGACATATTGATAATACTGGAAAATGTCATCTTTTCTGGTCATTTCAAGAGAAAGAAATTACATTTATTTTTGATATAACAAGTTAAGTCCTGATGTAAATTAAATCAAACTAGTGATAGTTTGATAGTTACCAAACGACTAAGATATTGCATAGGAAACACAAAGATATGCACACTCCTTCAAATTAAAGCTTTGTTATTGTATATGAAAAAAATCTATGCTCTTTGAAGTGGAAAAACCTATAAATTCTTTTTGGTTTTGGTCATTAAGAATAAAATGTAGTGATTATTCCCAAAATATTATTCCAATAATTTGTATAGCAATTTTGAATGGTGCAACGTATGTATTTCCGTATATGTACGTACATTCACATCTGTACTTCCCAATTTAAATTCATTACCATTGCCTTGTACGTTTACAAAGCTTCTGGTAAAACGTGTGTTTAAAATATCACTTCTCCTCCTGGTTAAATTTTCTAGTAGAGAATGTTTTCAGGTTAACATTTTTTAAAAATTTAAAATTTAAGTTTCTTTTCTTCCACACATTTTGATACCACATATGCACAATTCTTCATGACTCATGGAATATGTGGACACATGAGCATATTAATCATCCTATGAAGGAAACTACTATGAAATATATACAGCATTATTATGGCTTCAATCAAAAAAAATATGTGTACAGTTCCCTTCATTAGATGTTTTCTTTGTTTGAATTTTAGGTATTAGATGATATATTTATAGACCTCTCATTTTAAAGATGAATAAATTGCTGCATTTAGTTTGACATGCTTCGCTCAAAATAATATCTGAAAATAATAAGAGTGTGGACTCTGGTTTTAGTCCTACCACTGTTACATATTGGCTGTGTTATCTACCCAAGTGAATTCTACAAACTTATGTTTCCTAATCTATAAACAGAAATTTCATACATACACAATATGTATGAGTTAAACATTTTCCTGTCATACCCAAGGAACATGACTCTTAACTCTCATTGACTATATTTATGTTTAGCGATATTATCAGCCAGGGGAGAGTTTGTCCCTCAGAACCTCTGTCTGCATGTGAGGACATTTTTGTCCTCTCACCAGGCAGGCACAGTGCAGTGTCCTGCTGCTGATCTCTGGTGGGTGGCGGCCTGAGGTGATGTTAAGGACCACAGTGCACAAGACAGTCTCTCCAGCAACCCAGGATTAACCAGCAAAACAGAAATCCTGATTTAGTTGAAAAAAGACAAGATTAAATTCTGGTCTCTTTTATTTCTAGTGTAGTCTTTAATTACCTATTATATAGTCATTTTCATTATGGTACTAAAACTGATTTTGTTTCAAAGTGACTTTTGCTGATGATTAAGTTTTGCTGATGGATTCTCTTCCACATCACACCCATTATTTTTATATTGTACTCTGGTGTCTTGCAAATATAATAATTTCTAAGGTCAATATTCACATTCTAACTATCTATAGCAGTTTTTTGGCTTATTCCCCAGAACCCCCATACGAAATAAAAAAATCAGTTAAAGGAAAAAGAAATGCAAAATATTATTTCAATATGCAATTTTAACACTAATTCCTATAGAGACTATGCGCTCTTAATTTTTATTCTCTAGTAATTTAGAGATTTTATGAATTATATAAAACTATGCAGTTTTACCTAAAATAATTCTGATGTTATTGTCTCCAATTTTCTTGAATTCCAAGAAAATCTGAAATTAAAGCACTTAGTGCAAAAATGTTCTCTTTTTAGCCAAATGTGTTCAACAAAATAAAGAAATCTTACTTGGCAAACATCTTTGTCATTTAGAATTTTGAATTTTTAGCATTCAGTTTTTTCTATATTTAATGCATATTATTTTCCAAATCTACGTGAATTATTATATTTCATGTACACACTTTAGGGGAATAACATTCATAAATATCTTATAAAATAGCAGTTTAAAACAGTGGGCACTTACTGTGTCTTACATTGTGTAATATGTTATGTTTGTTTAGAAATTAAACATTTGTAGTTTTCTTTTGATTATAACTTGTTTTGTAAAGTCCACCAAAAATATCTTGGAGGACTGTTTAATAGTACATAATCTGCCAAGCGTGGTGGCTCACACCTGTAATCCCAGCACACGGGAGGCTGAGACAAGAGGATCATTGTGAGTTCAAGACCAGCCTGGGCTACAAAGTGAGCTCAAGGCCAGCCTGAACGGCATAGTAAGAACCTGTCTCAAAAAGACAAGGACGGGGATCTAGCTCAGTAACCTAAGCGCCTGCCTGGCAAGCTCGAGGTCATGAGTTCAATCCCCGGTGCCACACACACACACAAAAAAAAAGTGCATAATCTCAGAATGCTCAACATGCCAATAGAACCTAGATGTCATTTAAACAAGAAAGGCCCCATACTTTGGGTTCAAAATAACAAAAATATTGTTACAAGAGCAAAGCAGTAATTGACTATTCCCTTGCAATATTTGTTGTATATACTGACTGTATAGAATGAGACATTTAAAGGGTTTGGTTTTCAACTGTCTGTAAATTTTTTTAAGTTATATTTTATACTTCTGGTAAAAAAAAAAATCTTATACACATCGTAGTCCACATTTTCAAGACCGTTCTATGAACTTATACCCATTGAGTTCAATACTAATTGGTATGATGAGCAAATTCGTTTCTCCACCACGCTATTGAAATAATAATGCTCACCAACAGGAACAAACACGTATTATGTCGTTCCCTGTTATAAATATTAATTTGATTGTACATAGATTTCTTTTCAAGGTACAATTTGTCTCCCTTTAAATAGTGGACCCTGAGTGTCTAAATTGGGACTGTGCTCACTAGATTCTGCAAAAGGTTTGCCAGCGTGAAATATTGAAGTGTGCTGCAAATTGAATCAGTACAGACACCCAATGTGTGCTTTCTTCACGCAGGGATTTGAGACGTCTTGGAGTGACTCTTGTCGGTCACCAGAAGAAGATCATGAACAGCCTTCAAGAAATGAAGGTGCAGCTGGTAAACGGGATGGTACCATTGTAATTTCCGCCAATGTCACAGCTTCAAGGGAATGCTTCTGCACTTTGTAAACAGCCCTGAGCTTTATTTTAATTAACTAAAAAAAAAAAAAGGAAGGGGGTCTAACAATGATTTCTAAACCTTAGATCATTTGCCTCAGCCACAGAATTTGTAATCGACATTTTACTAAAATCTCCGAATCTTCCTCTTAGTGTCTTCATTTTTCGTGGAGCAACTATAACCTGCGTAAATAAGAACGTGGTGGTATACATTACCTTATGTTACAATGACAAGAAAGTCTTTCCAACTACTTCTACAAAATTTTATACATGACATGTATAAATATATAGCACCTTCAAAGACTGAACTTAAGGTAGCCCCTTTCAAAACTCCCAGGGATCTACTTGAAAGGATAGGTTTCATAGCCATGTACGGGCTAAGAAAAGCTGCAGTTTACGGAAGTTTACTTCAAGTCTTAAATGTCTGCATAAGTGTATTGAAGAGCAATATGATTAGATTCTTCTTTATACGTATCTTCTTTTGTAATTTTAAAATACTATTACATGGTATTAAGTTATAGAAACTAGTTTATAAACATGTTGCTTGATCAAGGAAAAGTACAGTACAGGGTGTATATTTATTTTTCTGTGTTATAAAATTTACTTTCAGTTGCTCTTCTGGAGACTATTAAGTAATAAATCTGTACATACTGTATAATTTGCAATATACCCAGAAACTGAAGTTGGAGTTATGTGTGCTTGCACATGTGTGAGTTATCATTCTGCTTGCATTTTTCATAGTGTTTTAATTTTAGGAACAGAAAAAGACAGTGTTCCAGAGTATAACATGAATGAGACATACAAAAGAAAGAAAAAAAAAGAAAGAAAAAGAAAAAAAATTTAACACAAGCTGGTAGCTCTTTTTCTCTCCTGTGTCCAAAAGCTACTAATCTCTTTATTCACTAACAGGAAATGTCTGCAAGATTAGATCCCCTTTGGCTTTTTAAAACACTTTGTAATATCTGTGACAATGCAGTTCCTACAGTCATTAATCTTGTGGCCCTGTAAGAAATTCCACCTATTTGAGTCCCAGAGAATATCTTGTCAAGCAGAGTTGACAGGAAAGGGCACTTTTTCAGTGGGATGTAAAAGGATTTAACTGCTGGCTTCTTTTAATGTTGCTAAATCTAAGCACATAGCACTAAGCTTCACCCTGAAGTGTTAATCTTTTAGAACCATTTCTATTCTGGCTCATCTCTAGAATTTTGATACTAAAGTAGAAATGGAATGATAAAATGTAGATAAGTATACAGATAGATATTTCCTTTATAATCTGGTAGTAATGGAAAGACGAAAAAATGTGCATTTTTTTCCTTTAGAATCTTCTATTTCAAGACTTGACAAGTATGACTTGTTGATGGCGCTTTATTAAGTTGATAATTTCATTTTGCATTCAACTACGTGGTG
Source organism: Cuniculus paca (assembly GCA_004365215.1). Classification (NCBI taxonomy): domain Eukaryota; kingdom Metazoa; phylum Chordata; class Mammalia; order Rodentia; family Cuniculidae; genus Cuniculus; species Cuniculus paca. Next base: position 7,273 of record RJWT010041613.1, read on the forward strand.
TTGAATTTATTTGAATAAGCCAATCCAAAGTATTATTTAATTAAATTTATTAAGGAATGGAAGACATGTCCTCTGTATGTTCCATACTCTACACTGTGAAAACTGATATTTGTGATAAAAATTATACAGTTTGAGGTTGCACCCAACTGAGCTCCTTTGTGAGATGAACAAATGTTTTATATCATTACACTTTATACAATTGTGGACTAGTGTGTGACACTCAAGGAGCACGGCACTTAAATAAGATAGCGCTTACTTGTGATTTTCAGCAGTATATCAGAGCAGCCTGGGATTTGGAAATCCATAGAAAATGTACACGTGTTACAAGTGGTACTCTTTTCCCTAAGCACCTGGTTTATAGAAATGTTAGCACATGTGAGAGTAAATTTGGGAGAATAATTTGTTCTGCCCACCTTTATGTAAGTTCTTGGTAAAGAACAGGACAAAACTACAACCCATAACAAAAAACAAAGAGCAAAGTCTGAACACTTTTAAAACTCTACTACGATTTCTATATAGTACCATGAGCCAACACAAGGTGTGTTTCAGTTGTGGTCTACTGGTTTAAGGAAATTTCCACAGAAAGGTGAAAGAAGCGTTTCAATATCATGTAGATAAAAATCACAGGTAAAGAGGCGTCATCATTATTAAAAATGCATTCGCTCATTTCAATAAACACAAAATTATTGAAACGAATTCTTCTTGTATAAAATAATTGGATGTTGTGTTACACTTTATTAAATTTTGTAAAAAATATTTTAATCAAAATGATAAAGTAACAATTGAGAAACTTCAAAATAAGGATAGACTTAATGATTTAAAAGGAAAATTACCCCATTTTAAAGCTGGTTGACTAGCCACAGCTGTATGAATATAACAAAAGTATTTTTAAATTGTATTCTACCTTAGTATGTGCAAAGATAATAAGGAAGTCAGGGTGGAGGAGATCTAAGTGATAGAACGTAGATTTCCTCTTTTTCACAAAAGAATATAATGTGGATCAAATTTATTTACTCCTTTGTAATTCTGGTGTTTACCTGGGAAAATGCAGTAATTCAAAATGGAAGTTAAATAGCCATGTAGCTTTCATCTGTATCAGTTTGAATGTTTCTAAAGAATGTCAAACCTTCCTAAAATACTGGTGCACCACTATATGTTCCACCATCTGAAAAGTGTGGCTGTCAGATTACAAGAGTGAGAACTGGAAGGAAGCAGCTCTCCTGAAATACATCTAGACTATGTGTAGCCCAGGGCAAGGTTTGACAAACCATCATGTGATTTCTTACCCTATTAGCTCATGGAGTCATCCACTAAACTATCAAAACTCAAGCATGAATCTGATCATTTCAGCACATACTACAGATTTGTCGAATAATTTGTAATTTTTTGTAATTGTCAGTTGCAATATTTTTTTGGCATGAGTATCAGTGTTGGGCATTGAAAATCAAGTATAAGCAGGGAATTATTTTCAATTTGCTGGTAACTGTTGAAGTCACTCAATTACTACTTTAATCATTCTTTTTGTGTTATCCTGCCATTTGCTTCGCTGTACTATGTTATGCGAACAGTTGCTCTTTTTGAAATGTATTAACTATATGTAAAAATGGAAGGATTTTGATTTTTCCAATTTAGAAAAAAATGAATGTGCATGGTCTTTTATTTCTTGTATTTTGTTCACCAAATCAGTGTTCTACAGGTCTAGGTTCACTGTAAAATCTGTATCATGGAATGGAGTTGTAGCTCAGTACTAGAGTGCTTGCCTAGAATGCACATGGTCTTGGATTCAATCCCCAACACTACAAAACTATGTCAATATTCTATCTAAACTTAAGCATGACTGGCATCATTAGTTTAATAATTTAGAACATCCTTTGCTCTGTTTGGAAAAGAATTTTAACCAACGCACAATGGTGACGACACCATTCTACATCTCAAGTTTAAAATGGACTTGTAGTATCAGTTGAGCACTTATATGTTTGTATGTCTGCTATTTAATTTTTATGTGAAAGTAAAGGTTTTCCACACCATTCTTTCTCCCATTTGAAGTGGGTTTTCAGAGCACAAGCACAGATAATTTACCTTTGGAAGGTTTTTTTTCACTGTAATGATGCATTGAATGGCAAACACTCTTTGGGTAAGGTATTAAAAATTTACTAAATGTAGAATGATGTGTAGTAGAATAATATCCTTTCTTCATTTTGTTCTTTCTAAATGTAAGAAGAAAGTTAAATGTGATAGTAAATTGTCTTTGTTATGTCCTGCCAGATGTTTAAAATTAAAGTAAATTAAAAAGTAGGTACAATATAATGGTGATGATGATGATGATGATGATGAATAAATAGAATTAAAATTCTAACTTTATTTGAAATTTAATAACTAGAATAAGTCATCATTTTTCAACTCTAGCACAGCTGGTTACATTGAATATTTTTCTCTATTATGATGTTAATTATATAGTAATGTATCAAAAAATAGATCAGAACTTTCATTTCTTGCTCATTTATGAAAAAATCTTTTCATATATAAATGGTTGAATGTTTTTGTTTAGAATGACCACATAATTATTGCTTAGAAGAACACACCAATTAATTTTTTTCAAAAATTCTGTTTAGAATAATCAAAATCTAATGTTATTTTTCTTCTAAATGTTAATGGGAAAAATTGAAGGTGGCAGAAATATATCATCTTATTCAGGAAGTGGGCTATATTGATGGAACTTTGAGTGGTCAACATCTTTGTGAAGCTTTAGTCTGCTGTAATTTTACAATTAGTTATTTATAAGTCTGTAAATTACATTTCCTGTAGTCTGAGAATAAAGTTAGACTCAGTTATTTGTTCATATGTTTATCAGACTCTCTTGGTTTCCGCCAGTTCAGGAGCAGCTGTGTGGTATGTCTTACTCTTTGATAGGCATTGTGACCATGGTCCCTGTCTCAGTTAATTTGAGGAAGGATTAGCATTTCTGTATTTTTTTTCCATTTGAAGTTCTGTGTGCTTTTGGTTTGTATACATGCTTTTGTAGTGTAAAATATGAAATTTTCTATTTTTTCAGAAAATAAAAAAACCTTTGAATACAGTCAAATCCAATTGTCATGCTTGCCCCTCTCCCAAGACTTTTTAAATCTACACGCTTTGTGTAATGACCATTTAGTTTTGATAAAAAATGCTTGAATTTCTTATGCTAAATGTTTAAAAGGCCATCAGCATCTCCTTTCCACAGACGGATGTACTCAGGAGTCTTTGCATTTAAGTAATGTTTGCAAGTGGAGATTGACAGAGTATAGGAGGTGAGTGTTTCTGCAGCAAACCCTAATTAGAAGCTTATTTGTAACAGTGTTGCACAGCAACTATTAGGGCAAAAAATGAAAACTTTATGCACCATCTGTGAAGCAAACTTTTTCTGACCAGCAGCAGTATAGAGCTTTCTGTCACCATGCATCTGTCCCTTATGCTAATGGCATATGTGGGAGACTTGCACTACTACAGAAAAAATATTATGAAGTGCAAACTCTCCCTCTTTTTACATATCACATCATATCTGTCTCTCGGTAAAAAGTATTTGAAGCAACCTACTATGTTGTGAGAAATTCATGTTTATAATTTTTGGACTTGCACCCTTAAAAGTCATATTACTACTTTGCTTATGCATAAAAGTCACTATAAAAGGATATTATTTGATATTTTACTAGATATTGTTATGTAAAGAGCTCAGGGCTCTTTGTTACAAAGTAGACTATTCTTGCTCTTGCTTTGCCACTGAAATGAAGAGTCCATGATAAAGGAGATTTTTGCTAATCCTGATTTACTATTGACCTGGTAGAAGGGATAGGTGGTAAAGAAAATGTTATCATTTGATGAAAATGCATCATTGTCATTAGAAAATCTTACTTTTGAAGTACCTCTCATTGCCTGTGTTTTATGGCAATGAAACAAGGTTCAAAGCTATTAAGAAATTGCGTAAGTATTGACTCTTCTTGAAAAGCAAAGTGAAATTCACTGTTATTTGAGAATAAACACATGAATTTTGCAACACATTAGTTAGGTTCCATATTTTTGACCATACTACTGAGGTAAGAGAATCATTTATGCCAACCTTCTAATTTAAATGCCACAAAGTAAGAGGGTCACTGAGAATAAGCGAATTGTACGCTTCCGCCTCACAAAGTGTAAATCTTGGTTGGGGTGGGAGTTAACATCTGACTGGTCACAGCTCTAACTTTCCTGTTTGGGTCAGAAGTCAAACTTTAATGATTGAAATCAATTTTTCTGATCTGTTATCCTGCTGTGATCTAATTCAGGACATTTTTCTAATATGGGTTATAGTTTTTGCAACTATAGCAAAACTATTGCATTGTTTCACAATTTCCTGAAAACTAAGGAAGTGGCAATAAATATTTCTTACTGACTTCTAGTTGTATCTGAATTTAGTAAACTTTGAAATGTACATGCACTTTGCAATTGAGTTGTTTTCAAGCACAAAGTAAAATAAAAGTGAATATGTATAAAAATTCACAGTAGCCACTCAAATAAGTGAGAGTTGTATATAATATGTTAAATGTAAAAATTAAACTAAATGAAGCTGGCAGAAATGCTGAAATGTAGATTTTTTCATAGCAAGCTACTTGGTTTTTAATCATTACTACATTTTTTCAAAGTAATCTAAAAATATTTTAAAAATTGCAAAGATTATACCCAATTTGAGGTTTATATGTGACTCTCAGTGTTTGGAACAGAGTAAGTATTAAACAATCTAATGAAATTTTGTAATACTAGGTTTCTAAAAAAAACTATGATGATAAAATTCAACACCAAATCCCAAGAGAAAGATGCTTTGTAAAATAAGTGAGAATGGAAAGATTCTTCATATTTTTACATATGGAACAAGTTACTTTTTTGAAATAAACTGCATTTGTCATGAATAGCTATCATTACCTACTAATTCAAAGTGATTTTTGCAAGTACTTCAAGTTTAGTCCATTCCTCTTTACTCAGATATCCGAGTAGAAATTTGGCTCTTA
>RJWT010041614.1:0-12266 GCA_004365215.1 Cuniculus paca
TTCATTTGCTCACTTCAAAATTACTGATTTTGGAGGTCACATAGCCAAACAACACAATATTAGTCTTCCCCACTAGCTTTGCTGTATGTAAATGACACCTCTGCCACGTTGGTTAAGAAGATAATGGTTGCCTAGGTTACTTTGCAGTGATGGGAAAGCCACTTCTGCTGAGTACACTTGACTTCCTGTGGGCCTATAGATGTCCAGTGGATGACTGAAATGGGATAAAAAGCATGTTATCTCTGCCCTCTGTTTCTTTTGCTGCCTTCATCTTGGGTCAGATTCAGCTCTGCTCTACTTATGGACAGACTGCTCATTTAACAATTTTTTGTTTTTAACAAATGTTTTGTCTAAAACTCTAGTATAGGGTTACCTTGCCCTTGACTCACCCAGCCTCTCTCCTCCTTCTCTGAGGTATGTGAAAGATCTCCACAATTTCCATGATCAGAAATGAGTCTATGGAGAGAGGAAGGGGAAGGAGCTGGAAGATCTCTGCCAATTTCCAGAAAGCCATGAAGATTTCTTCTATTTATTAGCCTATCTCTCATCCTCATATCTGTACCTCCCTGAGTTGAGAAGCTGATTTTTGAGCAAATCTGTAGCCTATTCTCCATTCTTTGGCCACTGAATAAACCCCCTCTTTCTCCCTAGCCCTTATCTCTTGGACATAAGTTTTGCCATGAGATGAGCTTCCAGCCTAGGTTTGACAACAGATCTGCTAAAACATCACAGCCACTACCTACTAGCAAGCTTCCATGCTGTGGCCTCCCCAAAGTGTGCCCCAGTTGGCATGTGCTTCAAATGTCCAACACAACTCTTCACCCCCCCCATGGTGCCTCCCAGAATTCCTTTCTCTCAACTTTAGGCAGAAATGTGATATAAGATGAGCATTTCTTTAGTTTATCAAAACTATCTGAACTGTACCCACTCGTTCTATTTCCTACTATATAATAGAGTCCCTCCTTCTTTAACTTGATGCCTTATTTGTCCTAATAAGTTCCATGTCAGCACCTTCTCAATACTGTATTTCCATGTCCAACAGTCCACTAGAATTTTTCTTTGAGGCAGAAAGTGTTGGTCCTTACACTGGGCATGGTAATACTCTGGAGGTTGAGGCGGGAGGCCCTTGAGTTTGAGGCCAGCCTATGCTACATAGCAAGATCTAGTCTCAATAGGGTATAGCTCAGTGGCATAAATGCCTGCTTGGCAAGTGGAAGTTCTGGAGCTCCATTTCCAGTACAAAAAAGAAAAAATCTGTTCTCAAAAAACAAAACAAGGGCCAGGGATTTAGCTCAGTGGCATAAGCACCTGCCTGGAAAGTATGAGTTTGATCCTTGGTGCTGCGGAAAAAAAAAAAGTAATGAAATTTTGAAACAAGAAAAAATACTAAGTATGTCAACCCCCAGTATTTCTAATCTTTAGGATGTTTGGCTAAAATATCTATTTGAGAGATTTCCAGGAAATTTACCAGCATAGCTGTACCCTACTTAAATTGGTTAAAGTACTTAGTATTCTTTCTATTACAAAGTAGAAAATAGAATGAGTGGGTACATTCAGATAGTTTTGATAAGTACTAAGGAGTCTCCACATCAAGCAGCCCCTCAATTTTCTGTGTAGTTTAAATACTACAGGAAAGAATAATAAATGGTAATGGTTAGAGAACCAACATTTGCAGGACTGCACAACCATTCTATGCAAGCAGAATTCAGAGGAAAACAGAACTGAGACAGTTTGCAGGATCCTTTGGAAAGGATTCAAGAGCATGGGACCCTCCCCTCTGAAAGCTGCTCCTGTCTGAGATTACTAGTTTTTTAATATGTAGCTTGCTATGCACCCACTTTCCCAAACCAGAAAGGTAGGAATCTTGAATGATATACACTCTTGTCAAATTAAGTCTTCTTCTTAAACATCTCTAAAATCCATCTGTACTTTTTCCAATTCTAATAATTCCACTATACCCTTTCAACTATATTACTGTAAATAGCAAACAGGTTGTTATCTCTCTCTCTCTCTCTCTCTCTTCTAATCCACTTCTTATACAAAAGTCACAATTACCTTTTTTTTTTTGAAATGTAAATCAGATCACACCACCTTTTTATATCATTCATGAGATTACAAGGATCTAAGGCCCCTGGTTCCTTCCTCAGTCTCATTTTGCAGCAATCTCTCCTGTTTCATTAAATTCCAACCATTTCCAGGATTTTTTGTTTGTTTGTTTTTGTTATCTGTTTGTGGTCTTAGAGGTTGACTCCAGGGGCTCCTGAACACTAGGTAAAAGATCCCCCTGTCTTAGTTACTTTCTTGTTGCTGGGATAAAATACTCAATACAACAAATTAAAGGGGGAAATTTTTATTTTAGTTTACAGTTTGTACAGGTTTCAGTCCACAGTTGGCTGGCTCCAACGCAGGGTGGCAGAGGAGAAACGGTCCATGGCATGGCAGCCAGGAAGCAGCCCAAAATCAAGAGAAGAGGAGGAACATAGATTTCCAGACCACATCCCCAAGGTCCCACCTCTTCTTACCACACTTCATCTTCCAACATCATACCCAGCTATAAATCTGTCAGTAAACCAATCCAGTATCTCACACCCATGATCAAGTATCACACGCCCATGTTCCAGTCACCTCCTAAAAGCCCCACCTGTAAGTACCTTTGGGGGAGACATCTAAATAAAAACCATAACATTCACTTTCACTTTTTAAAATTTCTTAAATGCTTCATCTTTCTTATATCACAGCCTTTGAACATATTTACCCTCTGCCTGTAATATACTTTTTATCTAAATGGAACCTGGAGCAAGTAGGTATTATTAGATATCTGTCAATTGAATAAAGAAATAAATAAATCATCATAATTTTTCCCAAGGGATATTTAGAATCATAGGGTTCTAGAATTTATACTCCTCACAGACCATGTAATACAATCCTAGAAGTCAAGGATATGTCTTTGCCCCAAAATAACATTGTGGTAGAAATCTAAAAAAGATACTTCTAAAAGCATCAGCAATCCAGGTGTGAACATAGGTTTTGACAATTACAGTGCTGAAATAATTTGGATTGAGGCTGAGAATCAACAGAAGGAACAACTGAGTTAGTTTTAGATGCATAATACGAAAATTTCCTTTCTATGTATTTTCTTCTTTAAGGCTATGAATCTGTTTTGTATATAGTGTCTCTTCTATTTTACTCAGATTTCAAGTGCTGTATATAAAACTATTTGGACAAATTGGTTCATACTCTCTCCTGGTAGAGTTTAAGAGTAATAATAAAATAGTAATCCAATTATGACCTCGGTCATTATCATTATATTTGCTGTTTCTCTGAGTATGATGTTGGCCTTCCTCTTTGTAGATATTTGTGCTTCACTTCTTGTCTCCAGTTAATAACAGCAGAAGCAATGTAGTAATAGCTCATAACATAATTTTCTGAAAATATTGTTCTCTGATGCTGACTCCAAACTGAAGCCAATTGATATTTTGCATTTTCAATTAACTTCACTTTGCAATTTGAACTCTTCTATCTCTTCTGCAGGTCAATAAACTTCAGAGCACAGAAAAATATAAGGAATAGCTAGCACTCTGAGTTTTGGATTGCTTTTCAAAGTTAAAAGTCTCATATCACTCACTAATCTCTTGATGATATAAGAAGTACATAGATGACCACTTAGTTTTTATGTTAGATTTAGTCACCTGGGGTGGAAGACTACTGTGACTGCTGACTTAGTCTTGGTAAAGTTGATTTCATTTTTTTTACCTATTAAACCAGAAAAAAAGAAATACAAATGTTAAAGAAGTTATAAGGGTACAAATGAGTGGAAATGCTTCCACGATACTTTTCTTTTTTCTCAAGGAAGTATGTCCCAGACCAAGTGGTCAGTATCACCAGGAAGAGGCCAAGTCGGAATTTATTTACTGAGCCTATTACCACATAAGAACATATTTCTGTATCGCAGCTATATATTTGTCTTCTAGATCTTTTTTTTTTTTTGGCATTGTGGACTAAACTCAAGGCATTTGCACTAAGCTCCATCCCCATCCCTATTTTATTTTGAGATAGGGTCTAAATAAGTTCCTAAGATATCCAGACTGGGCTTAAAGTTGGATTCCTCCTGCCTCACACTCCCAGAGTTCTAAGAGTATAGGCATGTGCCACCATGTCTGGTTTTGTCTTCTAATTTTTGTGCAAAATTGGGCCTTATTGAAATTTCAGTTCAGTAAACTTAACCATAACCTATCAAACCTATACTATGCCCAGACTCCAAAAAATGAAAGTTCTGCACTTTAGATTATAAGATACTTCAACAAACAAGCAAACAAAAAAAGCCAGACATGGTGGCTCAGGCCTGTAATCACAGCACTCTGGAGGCTGAGGCAGGGGATTGTTGCAAGTTGAAGACCAGCCTGCACTACAGAGTGAACTCAAGGCCAGCCTGAACTGCACAGTGAGACCCTGTCTCAAAAAGACAAAAAAAAAAAAAGATATTTGAGCAAGTACTTAATGAATACTTATAAAGTGCTCACCACCATAGCAGGCCCTAGAAAAAAACCAGTTGACTTCTTGTATCTACATTTTACATTTGGCATTTCCTATGTGAAATGCATACATTTTTTAAGGTAAGGTACAGAATCCTGTAACATTTAACTGGGTCATCTAAGTAATACTACAGAACTCGTTTTTTTCAAGTAGCAGATTGAACTGGAGGGCTATGACTTCTCCCCTTCCATTATGAAATCATTACAGTAGACTTTACATCATTACAGTGAATTTTAAACAAAATTCTTCAAAAGACTTAAAAAATGTTTTTTTTATGTGCTTTACTGGGGATTGAACCCAGGCCCTTGCTCATTGTAAGCAAGCACTCTCATACTAAGCTATATTCTCAACCTTTTAAAAGAATTTATTTTGAGATAGTGTAGTGGTTAACTTTGTCAACTTGATTGGCTTGAGAGATATCTCCTAGGAGATTAGGAAAACATACTTCTGGGTGTGTCTGAGTGGGTCATGGAAATGTGACTTTGGGGACTATACTGTGGTCTCTGGCCTCTTCCTCTGGTGTTCTTCCCCTGCTCTCTGCTACCTGAATGCCATCAGTTGAGCAGCTTTCCTCCACCATGCCCTTCCATCGTGGTGTTCCTCTCTTGGAGCCAGCTGACCATGAACTGAAACTTCTGAAACTGTGAGCCAAATAAAACTGCCTTCCTTTAAATTGTGGGTGTCAAATGTTTTGTCCCAGCAATGTAGTTAAACAGTACAGACAGCATCTCACTAAATTGCCCAAACTGACCTTAATCTTGTTTCTTCCTGCCTCAGTCTCCAGAGTAGCAGAGAATACAGATGAATGCCACCAGGCCCAGGTATTTTTTTCTTCTTTTCTTTTGTATTTCTTCCTTTAGCTCTTCTTTCCTTCCTTTTGCCCAAGTTAGCCTTGAACTCAAAATTTCCTCACAGGAACACCACAGCTAGCAAAAGATATCCTGAAGAATACAAACCCATATAGTTTTAGTTCATTTATAAAATCACATAGTCCAGGTAAATTTAAAATCTGTTAATAATACCAGAGGAACCCAACCTATCCACATGATTTGAAGGAAATCGGTCACTTGGATTATTATTTATTCATTTGTTTTTGCAGTACTGGGTGCCAAACCTAGCACCTTCATACTGAAATGTATCCCCACTCTTTTTTTTTTTTGTTTTTTAAACAGGGTCTTTTTAAATCCCTTAGTCACCCAGGCTAGGTTTGAACTTTTAATCCTTTGTCTCAGTCTCCCAAAGTACTGGGATTACAGGCATGTGCCACCATGCCCAATTTTGTTTTCTAATTCTTGTGTACCACTGAGCTTTATTTAATAAATCTCTTTACTGGGAGACTGAGAGAGGAGGGTTGCAAGTTCAAACTTAGCCTGGGCAACTTAACTACTTAGACCCTAATATTGTTTTCATGTGTTTATAATACACAATTAAGATAAATCTAAATTTTTCATACTTATTTACTCTGGGTAAAGATATCATATGATGGAGGAAAGTGTGGCATGGTGACTGGAAACAAAATTCATCCTCTCTGAGATCTGGAATCCAGACATTGGAAAATAACAACTTGGTAAAGAGAAAAAGAGAAGTAGATCACTGGGAATGAGGAAGAAACTGACACGAAAATTAGAAACTACAGAGAACTTGGAGAAACTGTCCATGACACAGAAAACAATGAATCAATCTGGACTTTCTCACTGGTGCAAGGGGAGGAGACCTTCGTTCTGCAGAAGCAAGGAAAGCACCCAGAACTGGAAGATCAAGGGAGAAATGGAGGTGGACTGGACTGGTAACACAGGCCCCGAGAGGAGGCCATTAGGAACTGCAAAAGCAGTGCAGAGTCTTGGTCCAAGGAGAACTTCTTCCACACAGCAGGCCCCAGCTATAGGATTCCAGAATGGGCAGTCACCTTATCACTGGAAACTGCTTAATCAGGCATCATTTCAGGAAGGGGTTGATAATTTAAATCTGGGATTCAGAACACCTAAAACAAAAAGAAAAGCAAAACAAGACAAAACAACTTCACTTCAGGGTTCTCAGTATTATCCTCTCACAGTAACTGGGTAACAGCCATGAGAAAGAGCTGTGGACAGGAAGCAAGCTAGAAAGAGATACCCTGAGAAGTTTAAGCTCAGGCAAGGAAGGACTGAGCCCCCTGTCCTGAGGTGAGAAGCCAGGCTTGGCTTGAGTTGTACTCAGAAATAGCTGGATCCGAAAGTGCCTGCTGGCATTAAGTACTTGAACCCTTGCCCTGCTGCCTACATCCAGCGCAGATCTGAGGTGATTGCCTCCTCTATCTTCCCATGTGAACATGGGCACATTTTAGTATAGACATCATCCCAATCTGTGGTAAACAGAAAGGACTCTAGAATAGGGGCCACGTCTCACAAACTCACAGGATACAAGGCTAGGTGGAGAGAACCACGACTTGGACTCCAAAACTGTGACTCCTGAAAGGAAACCACTCATTAAAATATGCAGATAACTTTTTTTTCTGTTTTTTGGACTCATTTTGTTCTTTCTTGTTTCTTCTCCACTGGTTTGTTTTCCTTTGTCCTTGCCTTTTTTTCTCATCATCCTCTTTTTTTTCTTTCAATTTTTTTCTTTTAATATTTTTCACTTTTTGAGCTCAAGGCCAGCCTGAACGGCATAGTGAGACCCTGTCTCAAAAACACCAGGGCCAGGGATCTAGCTCAACGACCTAAGAGACTGCCTGGCAAGCACAAGGTTGTGAGTTCAATCCCTGGTGCCACAAAAAAAAAAAAAAAATATATATATATATATATTTCACTTTTTATTCTCCATATTATTTCTTTTCTCTTTCTCTTTTTTCTTTTACTTCTACAGTGGTACCTCAGTTCATGAATTTAATGAATTTGGGCAAGATGATCATGGTCTTGTTCATCACCCGATGCAGAGTACACAAACAAAAACAAAATTTTACCATATGTTTCTGATGGCAAATCAAATTGTTTACAAACAATAGCTTTTGTAAACTGAGGTACCACTGTATTTCTCATTTTGTTGTAACCTGTATCTAATTCTGTAAACATTCATCTAGTCCTTAATAGTATCCTTTGTCTCCCATTTTTTCTCTTCCTTCTCATCTCCCATTGTTTAATTTTTCAAAATTTTCTTCTTGCATTCTACCATTTCCAAAATCCCCTATATCTTTTATAGTATAACCATTAAGATTTATTAATCTTTACATAATTAACTATGTTACTACTGCTGAATCCTTTTCTATCAGCGGAGGTATAACTGTCACATGTAGTAGATACAGATTTCTTTTTCTTATTTTAAAAAGAATAAAAATAAAATAAAAATGATATAGAATTTCAAAATAGAATGACAGGAAATTAACAATGGTTATTATATTGCATATCATTATCTTTGAAATAATTGCTCAGAGCACCAGATGTAAGTGTGCAAAGTTCATCAAACAATATAAGCACTGTTCCTTTCAATGAACTAATAGAATGAGTAGTACAATTATCTTAGCTGTCTTGTATATATGTATTTTTTTTACCTCTTCCTTTGTTTCTCCTTTTCTCCATTCCACTTGTACTTTCCTTTTGAGCAGTTTCTTTCCCTTTCATAGTATCTATTGTCCCTTTTGGATCTTATTTACTCTTTCAGTTTCTTACACTTGGGAGAAAATATGATGTTTACACGTACAAGTCTGATTTATTTCACTTAAGAGTATGGTCTCTAGTTGCATCCATATACCTATAAAAGCCTCAAGTTTATCTTTCTTTATTGCTGAGTAGTACTCCACTGCATGAAAAGACATCTTTTTACCCATTCCTTGGTTGATAAACATTTGGATTGTTTCCAAGATTTAGCTATTACAAATTGTGCTGCTAAAAACATGGGTGCGTATATATATGTGCTGCGATATATGTGCTGCTAAATATGTGCTGCTAAAACATATATATATATATATAATATATATCCCTATGGTATGATGTTTTCAATTTTTCCGGAAAAATACCCAGAAGGAGAATAGCTGGGACGAATGGTACCTCTAATCCTAGTTTTTTGAGGAATCTCCACACTGATTTCCCCAGTGGTTGCACCAGTCTGCACTCCCACCAGCAGTGGAGAAGGGTTCCTTTTTCCCAAAAGCCCTGCTAGCATTGGTTGTTGGTTGATTTCTTCATGATGGCCATTCTTTGTGGAGCAAGATGCAGTCTCAGTGTTGCTTTAATTTGAATTTCTCAAATGATTAATGATATTGAAAATTTTTTCATATATTTATTTGTCATTTGTATTTCTTTATCTGAGAAGTACATATTCATCTCAGGTACCCATTTTTGGATTGGGTCTTTGAATCTGGGAGGGAGCTGATTTTTTTTTTTAATTCTTTATATTTTCTAGATAGAAGTCCTTTGTCTGAGGAACAGTTACCTAAATTTCTTTCCGAATTCATGGGTTTTATTTTTACTATGTTGGTGATTTCTTTTGATGTACAAAAACTTTTTAATAAGATGAGATCTCAGTTGTTGATTCTCTGAAGTATTTCCCATGCAGTTTGGTTTTTGTTAATGAACTCTCTGCCTAGCCTATGTCTTCAAGATTTCTACCTACTTTGTCTTCCAGTAGATTTAGTGTTTCTATTTTAATATTTAGATCTTTGATCCATTTCGACTTTAGTTTAGTACATGGTGATAGACATGGGTCTAGTTTCAGTCTTTGGCATGTGGAAAGCCAATTTTTCCAGCCCCATTTATTAAAGAGGTTATCTTTCTTCCAGTAAACATGTTTAGCCCCTTTGTCAAAGCTAAGGTGGCTGAGTGTCTTTGTAGTTGTGTCTGCATCTTCTAATCTGTTCCATTGATCCTCAGGTCTGTTTTTTTGCCAGTTCCACGCTGATTTTATCACAGTAGCTTTGCAGTATAATTTCAAGTCAAGGATTGTGATGCTTCCTGCCTTGCCTTTGTTGTCCAGGATTGCGTTTGCTGTTCTAGATCTCTTCTGTTTCCAAATGAATTTTAGAAATATTTTCTCTAGATCTGTGAAGTATATTCATAATATTTTGATTGGGATTGCATTAAGTTTGTATAATGATTTTGGGAGTATGGCTGTTTTCACAATGTTGGTTCTTCCTATCTATGAGCAACGAGTATCTTTCTACTTCTGAAATCCTCTTTAATTTCTTTTTTCAGAGTGTTATAATTTTCAATGTGTAGATCTTTTATTTCCTTTGTTAGGTTGATTCCCAAGTATTTCATTTTTTTTTTTGATGTTATCATGAAGGGTGTGGTTTCCCTAATTTTTCTCTCAGTGCATTTGTCATTTGTTTACAGGAATGCTATTGATTTTTTAGTGTTGACTTTGTATTCAGCTATGCTACTGAATTTGGTTATTAAATCTAGAAGTATTTTGGTGGAATTTTTGGGGTCTTCTATGTAGTATATCATGTAATCTGCAGATAATAATTTCACTTCTTCTTTTCCTATCACTGTTCCTCTTATTTCTGTCTCTAGTCTAATTGCTCTGGCTAATATTTCCAAAACTATATTGAATAAGAGTGGTAACAGTGGACAGCATTATCTTGTTTGTTTATGTTGAAAGCTTTCAGTTTTTGTCCATTTAGTTTGATGTTGGCTGTTGATTTGTCATAGATGGCCTTTTTCAGACTGAGGTAAAGACCATCTATTTGATTTTATGTGGGGTTTTTATCATGAGTGTTGGACTTTAGCAAAAGCTTTTTCTGCATCTATTGAGATGATCATGTGAGTTTTGTCTTTCGCTTTGTTGATACAATGTATTACATTTATTGATTGACTTATGTTAAACCATCCCTGCATTGCTGGGATGAATCCCATTTGGGAATGGTGTATAATCTTGATGATTTGCTGCATTGTTTTCCTAGTATTTTATGGAAGATTTTTGTGTCTATGTTTATTAGGGAGATTGACCTGAGGTTCTCCTTTTTGGTTGGGTCTTTCTCTAGTTTTGGTATCAGGGTAATACTTGCCTCCTGGAATGAGTTAGGGAAAATTGCTTCACTTTCAGTTTCATTAAAGAGTTTGAGGAGTACTGGCATGAATTCTTCTCTAAATTTCAGTCATGAATGTGTCAGGACCTGGGCCCTTTTTCTGTTGGTAAGTTTTTAATTACATTTTCAATTTCATTAACTGATATTGGGCTATCTAGAATTTTTATGTCTTCTTGATCCAGTTTTGGTAATGCATATGTTTCCAGGAATTGTTCTATTTCTTCTGTGCTTTCAATCTTATGACAGTAAAGATTTTTGAAGTAGGTATTGATGATCTTCTGAATTTCCACAGTATCTTGATTTCACTCTTTTCATTCCTTATTGAATGAATTTCAGTTTTTTCTTTCCTTTCTTTGATAAGGTTGGCTAGGGGTTTATCAATTTTATTTATTCATTCAAAGAACCAACTCTGATTCATTGATTCATGAATTGTTTTCTTAACCTAAATTGCATTAATTTTGCTCTGATCTTCATAATTTGCTCCCTTTTTGGGGCTTTGGGCTTGACTTGCTCTTCTTTTCTAGTAGCTTGAGGTGGAGCATTAGGTGGTTTATTTGTGCTTGTTTCATTTTCCTTATATGAGAATTCACTACTGTAAATTTTCCACTGAGGACTGCTTTCACTGTCTCCCACAGGATCCTGAAAGTTGTATTTGCATTTTTGTTCGATTGTAGACATTGTTTAATTTCTTCTTTAATTTCATCTGTGACCCAGTGATTGTTCAGAAGGATGTTATTTAATTTCCATGTGTTGATGGAGGTTTTTGCAGTATCTTATTTTTATATTAAAGACAATAGAACAAAACAAAACAAAATAGAACAAAACAAAACAGAATAGAGTCAAACATAATATAGCATTTCAAAACAGAATACTGCAAGCTATACAGGTTTTCAAAGCATAACAACAGGAGATTCACAATGGTTACCGTAGTGTCTCTTGCTTTCCTCGAAATAGTTGTTCATACATTTACAGACAATAAACTCAAACAAAAAAAAGTAATATAAAACCAGATAAAACAAAAGAGCATTACAGGCCTTCAAGTCGGACAACAAGAAACCAGCAATGGGTACCGTAGTGTCTCATTTTTCAAAAGAGATGTTCCTATCTTCTCACATATTGCAATCAAATAGTAGGAAAGGGACTGAAACCAATCAAATCAAAGAGTAAAAGCACCATTGGACTTCAGAACCTTTTCTCCATATTTATCAGGAATTTTGTGTCTTATTGAGTCTTTCAGTTTCTTGCACTAGGGAGATGATGCGGAGTTTACACATGTGAGTTTGGTTTATTTCACTTATGAGTATGGTCTCAAGTCTCATCCATTTACCTATAAAAGCCTCAATGTGATCATTTTTTATAGCTGAATAGTACTCCATTGTATAATAGTACCACATCTTCTTTATCCATTCCTTAATTGATGGGCATTTGGGTTGTTTCCAAGATTTGGCTATCACAAATTGTGCTGCTATAAACATGGGTGCACATACATCACTGTGGTAAGATGATTTCACTTTTTCTGGGAATATGTCCAGAAGCGGAATAGCTGGGTCAAATGGGACTTCCAGTCCTAGCTTTTTGAGAAACCTCCAGACTGACCTCCACAGTGGTTGCACCAGTCTACACTCCCACCAACAGTGGAGAAGGGTTCCTTTTTCCCCACAGCCTCTCCAGCATTTATTGTTGGTGGTTTTCTTGATCCTGGCCATTCTTTCTGGAGTGAGATGAAATCTCA
>RJWT010041615.1:0-12285 GCA_004365215.1 Cuniculus paca
CCTGGAGCTGCTCCACAGACACCAACGGGGTACCACACGGGTCAGGAACCAGAGACGACCCCGTCCTGCATGTAGACGAGGACACCTCTAATATCGATGGCGCGCAGAGCGCTCCTGAGCCAGCAGTCGGTAACACAGAAGCGTCTTCGACATCTAGTCCGGCTTCAGATGCACTTCCAGTGGGCAGCTGTGTGGAAACGAGCGCGTCGCCCTCTCAGGGCCGGAACGTCTCAGCCACGAGCAGTTCTCCCAGAGCCCCCGATACAGACGGCGCGGATTCGCACACCTCTGCACCGCCACCTCTGGGGACTGCGGAGGCCCGAGGCGCTCACTCTGTCTCACAGCACAGCAGCGCCAGCTCAGAAACACCAGGCGACCTGAGTGGCTTTGGAAACCTGTCCCCCTCCCTTGCCGCTTCCTCCGGTCCTGAAACAGGGCAGCTCAGACATGCTCCTTTTCAGCGTGGAAAAGCAGGTGGCGGGGCAGCAGCTGCTCCACGGCTGTCTCAACTACGCCACGTGCCTTACCAGGTGCCCGACAGAAAGATGCGAGCCAAGGCTCGCCACGCGCGGACTTACGATGTAACCAGCCTAACAGCTCGCAGAGCACTGCGCTGTCTGGAGATGGCGAGTTCTTTCAGAACTGGGGAAACAATTCCCCCTGTATTTTCTTCTCTCGATTCCCTTGTTAGGAGTGGGATAGACATCACAGATACGCAGGCCAGAACAGCAAAGGGGAGCTCTGCACATCTCCCTGTTCAGGAGCCCACAAGCCCGGAGCCAGTTTCCGCAGGACCGAAACATCCTGTTGCCTTTGAACGACCTCTGACTCCATCCAGTGAATTAAGGCAGACTTGTCAAAGAGTGGACAAAAAGGACAGTCCTGGAAAGGAAACAAATATGATACCCAGACAAAGTAGACAACCAGAAAGTGGCTTTCCATGCACAAATTTCAGTATCCCTGCAGCCGAGGGCTCATCTTCTAGAAGAGGTGGTAGACGTGGTAAGACCAGAGCAGAGGTGGTTTCTGAGCCCCTAGAGGAGGAGGAAACAGAAGTAATGGTGGTACCAAAAACGTCTGCAGCAATCACCAGTTCCTCAGTGCCTACCATCGATCTTTCCTCTGCTGAGGTCACAGCTTCTCCATCATCCATGAGTTCCTCTCCAGCACCAGCAAACAAGGTACAAAGGACCTCTCCTAGCAGCACTGGCAGTCCTGTGTTTACATTTTCATCTCCAGTTATAGCATCAACAGAGGCAGATGTGGTACCTCCGTCATTTACTCCATTTGCATTTAGTGCGCCTACTGCCCAAACAGAACTTCCTGGCTCCAGCAGAGCTTCAGAACCAATTCTAAGGGGTTCAACTCAAGACATCACTGCAGGGAACAGAACCAACTGTAAGAGGCAGAATGAAGACTCGGAGAGCCTATGGAGACCTGCAAGACTGCTCAAAGACAGAGACGTTCCAGATGTTCAGAAAAGCCCTGCAGGTCTCACATGCCAGAGGAGATACTCACTTGCTGCTCAGCCTACCACAAGGGGGCCAGTAGTTTATACAAACCCAGCAAGCAGTACCTTTTCTTCTAGTGGCATCAGGTGCAAGGAATGTGTGAAAGCTGGATCATTCTGGAAGTGTGATACATGTCTGTTTCAGAGCAATGGAAAAAGTGCTAAACACACTGGAATGGGGACACTGAGCAAACGTAGCAAAGCAACTCTGCCTGCATCAGGAACAGACTCTGCACAGAAATTTAAATCAGCAATAGCAACTTGGCGTTGTGACACCTGTTTAGTTCAAAATAAACCTGAGGCCAGGAGATGTGTGGCTTGTGAAACACCGAAACCTGGAACTATTGTGAAGTCAGTGCTCAGGGGGACAGTGGTTTCACAAAGGACTTTCACTACAACTACGTCATCTTCCTGCAGCACCATTACCTCTGGTACCTTAAGATTGGGAGGGAAATGCAAAAGGCCTGTGGCATCATGGCAGTGCCCACTGTGCTGTGTTTCCAATAACACGGAAGACAACAAATGCGTGTCCTGTATGGCTGAGAAACCAGCAAGTGCAGTCCCTGCTTCGAGCAGCAGCACCGAACCTGCTCTCTGCCCTCAGGAGACTGTCTAGGATTGGACAAGCTCACAAGGCCTGAGGGGACATGGAACTGTGAAGTGTGCCGACTCTCCCACACGTGCAGCTTGTCACACTGCCAAGCCAGGCATAAAACCTCGCTCTTAAGGCTTTGGCACATCTCCCTCATCTTTGAATCTAGTGGCCTCATTCTCCAAATTTGGTAACGCCTCATTCTCTTTTGGGCCTTCTCAGACCATGACAAACTGGAAATTTTAAACTGGGAGATCAGAGAAGACTCAAAGGAAGTGTAACATCTGACTCAGGGTCTATACAAACTACGAGTAAACACTTTAAAATTATAAACCAACTGGAGATTTTAAATATGGAGTTTCAACTCATTCTAACTGAATGAGTTAAAAAAACAGTAAGGATGATAATATTTTAAGTCCAGACCTCCTTTTGGGCAGCAAGGGGAGAAACAGGAACATCTAATGAAGTGCACTGTGGTGGACTGAGAACTGGTGGGCAACTTGTAGCACCCAACTGAGGTGAATCAGCATGGTGTTGGGTGTGGAGGCCCACCTGAGGATTGCTGCCAACAGCATGAACAGGCGGACTGGAGAGCAAGAAGTGGTGCTGTTGGTTCTCCTGGAGGAGCTTGTCACACTGGTTTTCCTGATATGTACTGTAATCCAAATACTGAATATTGTAATCCAAGTATTGTAATTCCTTTTCTCACAGTTCAGAAAGTCATATTTGGAATCCATTGAAACAGTGTTGGAATCCCGGCAAGTTAATTCCAATCTACCATCTCCAATGCAACCGATGGTGAGAGTAAAGACAC
This sequence comes from Cuniculus paca, assembly GCA_004365215.1. Classification (NCBI taxonomy): domain Eukaryota; kingdom Metazoa; phylum Chordata; class Mammalia; order Rodentia; family Cuniculidae; genus Cuniculus; species Cuniculus paca. The sequence goes on from RJWT010041615.1 coordinate 2,917, forward strand.
CACAACATATTCAAAGTTAAGGGCAGGAAAGGGGTCCTAAGACCGATCCCAGTGAGGATATATGGACAAAGGTCTTGATCCAAGGCCTCTCCCAGAATTGATTATCTTGTGAAGAAGGGTGTGTGGCAGGGTAGATGATGAGAACTACATGAGTAACCTGAGATGGCTATCAAAGTGAAAAGCATCTTTGTAATATGCAAGGAGATATACAGAAACACCAGTCTGCATAACTTGACAGGGATCGCTTATGAATGAACTTAGGAGGCTGTTGCTTCAGTTTCTCATATGTAAACTTTTGTGCCTTGGGTAGTCATAGCCTCTTACTTTGAGGCTCACATCCAGCTGACATTCCTGGAGCTGAGTGGCTCTGCCTTCCCGCTGCACTTCATTGTTTTACAGGGAGCACTATGCCAGGGAACAAGAAACAGAAAACTGTCAGGTTAGTCTCCAGAATTACATACCAGTACCTCAACTAGCCTTCTATGCATCAATTAGAGCCCATTGAAGGGAGAAGAGAATAGCATAGCCTCCTCTGTATATATCAGTATATGGAAATAAGATTCGTTTTAACTAATGTGGTAGCAATTGCTCTGCATTTAAGGGGAGTTGCTCAAATTGTTCCCTACAATATGAACTCAGCTGTTCTCATCCTCGGAGGAGCTCAGGACTACACTGTCACTGAGGATGGCTGAGAGTCACTAGGGGGAGGCTCTGATGTTACTCTGAGCATTGCTTCTTGGCTCTAGAAAGAAAGATGGTGTCCTGGAGAAGATTGTCATGCTGGCTTTTCTGATATGAACTCAGCTGTTCTCATCGATTGAGGAGCTCAGGACTTCACTGTTGCCAAGGATGGCAGAGAATCACTTGTGGGGAACCCTGGTCCTTACTCTGAGCATCGATTCCAGGCTCTGGAGGGGAAGATGGTGTGTTGTTGATGTCCTGGAGAAGCTTGTCACGCAGGTTTTCCTGATATCAACTTGGCTGTTCTCATCATCAGAGGAACTTGGGACCTTGCCATTGCTAAGGATGGCTTCAGTCTTTTCTGGGGAGCACTGGACCTTACTTTGAGTGTTACTACCTGGTGCAGCTTCACATCCCTCAGCCTGCTGCCACAGACTTCAATCATGGTGGTTCAGACTTTCTAGCTTCCATCACTGACCTCTGAGCCTTCCCAGTTCAGGTCCTTGATACAGACTCACATGAGATATTCTCATGGGCTCTAGGACTCCAGCTGGACTTGTGGAGGACACTGTCGTGGGATCCAGGCCCTCAGTTGGATTCTTTGGGTCTCTAGGGTATGGAGTGATCTCCAACAGTCGTTGACATTTGACTCATGGGTGAATATTACAAATAATTCTATCAATTTCATGTCATGCATTCAATTATTTCCCTTGCAAACCTTGACTCTAACATGGAATTTAGCTTCTGAAGCATAAACCGGTATCACAGCTGATGGAGGTGACCCAAAGCCTGTTTTCAGTTTCCTAAACAGCAATACTTCCTCTGGTAAAAGCACATGGGCCACTTCAGCTAGTGGCGGCACACTTGGTAGTGTCGCCTCCTTCTCCACTGCATCTGTGGCTGCCTTTGTGTCTAGACAGGTGCACAAGCCTGAGAGCAGCTCTCCCCGGCACTACCCCTCTGGATCCAGTCTTTCTCAGTCTTTGCTCTTTTCTCAGGATAGCACACGAGCAGCCACATCCAGTACAGCTACAACTGTCATCACATTTCCCTTTCAATCAGGACCCAGCAGTAAGATTACTACGTCCTCAGCTTTCAGCCTGGGAGGGACACCCTCTTTTAGCTCTGCAGGATCCTCCCTTGCATGTGGTGCTGGGTGATCAGCGCCATCTGCCAGGCCAGCATTTAGTGCTAACCAGACTATGCCACTTGGAACAAAGCAAGGGGCCAGAGAGCCTAATGCCCCAAGCTTTGGATCTCCATTGCCCCCATAGCACTATTTTGTGGTGGTTTTCAGCCTGTACCAAGTACTCACAGCACCATGTCCAGCAGGAGTCAACTGCCTGTGTTTGGAAAATGGCCTAGTCAGTCTGCATCTGGCTTTGGAACAGCCCCCAATTCCATTTTAGTGCCCCAATTTGGCAGCACTACCACAAATCTCAACATCATAAACAATAATCCATCAGGAGCAGTCACATCTGAAGCCAGTCCCAGCACACCTGCAGTCACATGTGAGGCCAGTCCCAGCACACCTGCAGTCACATAAGGCCAGTCCTAGCACACCTGCAGCCTTGGCTCAGTCTTCCGCCCAGAAGGCATTGTGTTTACTCAGTCTGCATCAGCAGCATTTAGAGTGGGGTCAAAAAGCAAAGACATGTCCTCTTCTTCTGGATCTTGTTCTTGGTCATAAGGTAAACAGTTCTGTGAAGAACAGGAAACAAAACCACTGTGATGTGATACACAACAGTATGGACACAGCCATGTGCTCTTTGTCCAGATACTGAATTGTAGCACAGGACAAGTTTATCTCAAGTCAGATGTCCAAAGGCAAAATGTGTGTTTCCCCCCTCTTTCTTATGTAAGCACCTCATCTCTCCAACCTCATTAAAAGATATGCGCGCACACACATACACACAGACACATACACATGGAAGTAATAATTAGAGGAGCAAGTGATTCTTGAGAAAAAACATTTCAGGATCCAGCACAATTCACTGATTTGGCATAGTCTGGCTGTATGCAAGAATAGAGTCTGCATGCTGAATGGTCTTATACACAAATCCAGCATCTACACCACTAGCTGTGTGCCTAAGCACTCACAGGGCACATTGACACTGTAAGTATATCTGAGGAATTCTGTATACATTAGGATTCTGCATAGATAAGAAAACACTGACATGAATAATTTCTATGCCAGGTGTATGCTGGGCTATGTGTGGAGATGGGTGTACTGTGTGCTAGAATTTTCTGACTCATAAAGTGTGACTGAAGCATGGTGAAAACATTTTACATCTATCTTAGATCTTTGTAGATCTCATTCATTCTCCATGGAAGAACTATATGCTACTTCTGTATTTCCATCTTTCCATACACAAATCTGAACTTAAAGGAAACAGTAAATATTCAGAAAGGCCAGCTGGAAAAGTGTGAAATGAGAACTACAATGTAAATGTGTGTCTGACTAGATAAACCTTCGTCCTGGAACACCCCACCCACAAGAAGAGTCCTAGGTTAGGTTTGGGAGAGTGAGAACAGGATATTAGGACTTGAGGGGACAAGAAGTGTTTGGTTTGTATTTTGGTGGCCACCCCTGAAGCCTCATGTAGTCATGGAAGTAGCTGAATCTAGCGTTTGTGATTGATTCCTTGTCTAGTGTTGGATTGCTGGTGTGAGTTCTCCACCCACCCAGGGGTGCAGCTGATGTACAATGTAAGGTCAAGAAGGAAGCGGGGTTTTTCTCTTTTGTGTGGTTTGCCCTTGCTGCTTGCAGCTGCCATGAATGGCTGCCCCCTTAGCTCGTCACCCTGCCTTGGAAACAGCTAAGTACGGAATGAAACCCCCAAAACTGTAAGAAATAAACCTCTCTTCCCTTCACTTTGGGTGTCAGGTATTTTGTCTCAACAACGAGCGAAAAGTAACCAAGACAGGAAGGAAAGCAGGAAAGGAAATGAGAAGTGAATGTTGTTGCTGCTTCAGTAGTTCGAGTTTCTGAATTTATCTGGGACACTGACTTAACACAATTTTTAGGTCCCAATTCTAGCAATAAAACACCTGTTTAAAAAATTAGAACCTTCTGAGTTAAAAATTGTTCTTATTTATCTTATATTATTAGATTGCAAATATACAAATTACAGAGCAGGATACACAGTACACTCTCACTTTATAACATCCAGACAAAAGACTGGAAGAATACAAACCAAAATATAAACAAGCTAGACCAGAGTTTTAATTTTATAATTAGTGATATTTTATAAATTGGATACCTAATATATATTCTCTTTAGAAGAATAATGCTACTTGAAAGAAATGACTCCATTATGCTGCACATTTCCTGGAAAACATCACGGGGTTGGATAAAGTAAAAGCAAAAAATGGGATAGAAACAAACAGGTACTATAATTTAAACCTGAGAAGACCCAAGAAACTGGAGAATTAAACAGGCAATTTAATGCCTAAAACAGAAAACCCACGGAAGTGGAGAAAGGATAAAATCTCCAGAATCCTTTCCATTTAGGTAGAATAAGTCCTTATAAGTTATAAAAAATAACTATCAAGGCTGATTTTGCAAAGGCAGGAATCAAAAGAAAGAACAGGTTTCCAGGAGTGGCTATGTCTGTGTGGTCTTCCAGCACACAGGAATTTACCATGGAATCCTGCAGTAGATCTGCATGAACCATTACAGGAATCTGGGGCACACAGGAAGTGCTCAAAACTGTCTCATGGAAGGACATCCTGAGTTCAAGAGTAGGGCGAGGCACTTCTCCTTCAGAAGGGTAGAATCCTACAAATTCGAACATACATGGGGTGCCTGTAGAACAAATGGCACTCCTGGAACCACAATAGAAATGACCCTGAGAGTTTAAAAAAAAAAAAGCACAACTTTGTTTCCCTCAGGTAACCATTCATGGGTCATATGTGTCCAACAATAATAATTCTCTGTGCAACACAAAACTTCTATCACCCAGACAGACAAGTCTCCTTCACCCCCACATAGAAAGATCAAAGACAGAAAGTGTTTTCTAGCAGCAGATCAGGTTACATGATGGTCTCCTGTTAGAAACCACTACTGAATAAGCTCTTAGGTGAAATCCTAAGTGTCACTCAAGAGGACAACTGTTAGATTTCAAAGCTATGACAAAAAAGCTATCTAAATAAACCCACACACAAACCTTCTCTCCGATAAAATGTCCAAAACTGGAAGACAAGGTTCATTTAGCCTCACACTTTTTGGGAGGATTCAATTCCACAGCCAGGTGACTCTGAGGCAGCAACAGGACAGTACAGGGACACAGCAGGGGAAAAGCTGCCCGACTCATGAAGGACAAGAAGCACAGGGTGAAGGGAGGAGCCTGGACAGATGTGCACTCTGAACAGGTTTCCCAGGGACACATTCCAACCGGTGCTGACTCCTAACAGCAGAGGCAGTTACACAGCTCATGAATGGACGAGCCCATGGATGAGAACACTGCCCCCGTGATCCAATCACCTTCTAAACACACTGAGGGACACTTTAGATCTACACCAAAAGGAAAACTGTTTGGAAAATTGCACATATATATACATGCAAAAAAAGGAAAAACTAGACAGATATCTTACATCACTCACAAAAATCACTCAAAATGGATTAAAGACTCCAGTGTAAAGGTGCTTCCCCAGCGCAGCCAGCGCAGGTAGAGAAAACCAGCAGATCCACCTCCGACTGCTGGGTGCCACTACCAGAAGGCACTTCCTGCAGGCAGCCAGCATGGGCACAGAAAACCAGCAGAACCGCCTCCACTTACCAGCTGCTGACAATAGAAGGCTTGCTTCCTGCAGGCAGCCAGCAAGAGCAGGGACACACAGCCAGGCAAGCCCGGGCACCTGCAGGCCACCATTGGAGGCTCCTGCTTCCTTCAGGCAGCCATCAACCACCAGGAGACTCAGACAAACTCACCCCTGTGTGCCTAACACCATCGCGGGAGTCCCAGTGTAGACGCATAGGTGGAGGGAAGCAGCCCCACCACCACGCACCCCTGGCCATTGGGGAAGCTCCAGTGTAGCTGCACAGGTCTGGAGAAGCCCACCATACACCCTGCTACCTTCCTGCAAACCTGGGGTCAGAGGAACCCATCTGCCTGTCCCCTTCCCCTACACATAGGAGGGGCAGCCTTTGTGGGAAGTGCCTGGGACCCCACAACCAACCTGTTGGGAGGAACCCAGGAGAATGACAAGCCAAAGGAGCAAAAGGCAATCTCAGACCTCCAGCCCATACAAAACAACTCTGGGAGACACAGTCATGCAAGAAAATGGAAGTCATATATCTGAACTCTCTTGAGATGATAACAAATGAAATAAAGAAACACAACTTCATGAGACTGTAAAAGTAATTGGACCCGAAATAATGTCTCAGGTAAAAGAAGAAATGAAAAACATAGTGAAAGAATTGCTCAGCATATCTGAAGTAGACATAGATTATTAAAAAAAAAAAAGGAGCATAAGAAAATGATGGAAACCTCGAATGAACAATATAGAAAGGAATTACAATGCATGAAACAGATTCAAAAAGATATCAGGAAATTAATAATTCCATCGACAGTTGGCAAAACTGCTCAAAAGAGACTGAAGATAGACTTTCAGACATTGAAGACAGGATTGCAGCTAACAATTGTAAAAGAAAAGATCTTTTAAAACAACAAGGAACCAAGAAATAACAATTCAATGGCTGCAAGATGATGCGAAGAGAAATAACTTCGGAGTGATGCGTATCAATGAAGAAGCAGGGGTCAACACAAATGAAATAAAAAGGCTATTTACAGAAGTAATAGTAGAAAACTTCCCAAACATAGGAAAAGGAGCTGGTATGCAGATAAGTGAGGCATATAGAACTTCAACTAGCCATAATCAAAATAAATCTACACCCAGACATATAATAATCAAGATTCCAGAAATTCAGCACAAGAACAGGATATTAAAAACTATTAGAGAAAAGAAACAGATCACCTATAGAGGAAAACCAATCAGAATCATGGCTAGCTTGTCAACACAAACCCCCATGTCAAGAAGAGTTTGGAGTGAAGTGTTTCAAATCCTGAAAGAAAACAACTTGCAACCCAGATTGATGTACCCTGCAAAACTATCTTTCAAAATTGATGGAAAAATAAGATACTCCATGATAAAGAACAACTGAAGTCATTCATAACCAACAAACCAACCCTACAGAGAGTGCTGAAGGATATTCTAGAGAGAGATAAACATGACTACAGTTCCAGGAACAGCAGCAGAGGACGATTGCCAAAAAAGACAAGCAATTGAATGAAGGGGAAAAGTTGAGGGCCAACAGCAGGAGCATACAGTGGCAGAGACAAACCAATGTATGCTGGTTGTAACCTTTAATGTAGAAGCCTCGAGTCAGCAATAAAAAGAAACACAGGGAGAGTGGATCAAGAAACAAGATCCATTGATATACTGTATATAAGAAACACATTTAACTTGAAATTCATAGACTGAAAATCAAAGGGAAGAAAACAATTGTTCCATGTGACAGGAGACCAGAAAAAAGCAAGGGTAATTTGCCCATCAACTGCAGAATGGTTAAGAAAGATATGGTATTTTCATACAATAGAAAGCTATGCAGCTATAAAGTAGGATAATCTCAAGGTTCTTGTAGGTCCATGGATGTAGGTGAATGGAAATCATGTTTATGGGTGAAACAATTTGAACTCATACGGGTGAGCACTAGCATAAAAAACAGAAGGAGTTAGTGGGATCCAAAAACACAATGGAAATGATAAAAGTGATAGGGGAGGAAACACCTAGGAGGACAAAGTCTTAACCAATGTTAATTTCTTATTGTCTTGTCTTGAACTCTTGTAATGTTTTCACAATTTTGTTAGGCTTGGTTCTGTTGTCTTGTTAGATTTTACTGTCTCATGGTATCAGCAGCTGTCTTGAACATAATGGGATGTATAATGGTAATCATGGCTGATTTCCTATTATCTTGTTTTGAAGTCCTATAATGCTTTCATTCTTTTGTTTAATCAGTTTTATTCTGTTTTGTTTTGAATTGTTTTGTTTGATTTTATTGTGTGATGGTATGAACAGCTATTTTGAAGAAAAAGAGACATTATAGTAACCATTCTTCATTTCCTGTTATCTGGTCTCAAAGTCCTGTAATGCTTTCATTCTTTCGTTTTGATTGGTTTTAGTCTGTTTTCTATTATTTGATTTCATTGTGTATGAGGGTATGGACAGCTATTTTGAAGAGAACAAGAGACATTATGATAGCTATTGTTGATTTCCTATTGTCTTCTTTTGAAGTGCCATAATGCTTTCATTCTTTTGTTTTGATTGGTTTTGCACTATTTCATTTTGTTTGATGGCACTGTGTGTGAAGGTATGGATAACTATTCTGAAGAAAACAAGAGACATGATGGTAGCCACTGTTGATTTCCTGTTGTCTTGTTGTGAAGTCCTGTGTGGCTTGCATTGTTTGTTCTGATTTGCTTTGTTCTATTTTGTTTTGTATTCTTTTATTCTCTTTAAAATAAAAATAAAAGACTCCAGTGTAGGTCACGAAGCTGTTCACCTCCAAAGAGGTAACAGATAGATAAAGCTCTCTGACATTGTTCTGGGTGACCAACTTTTGGATACAACATCTAAGGCACAGGTGACAAAAGCAAAAAATAAGCAGGACTCTATCAAACTAAAAAGCTTCAGCACAACAAAATGAAAAGGCACCCAATGAAATGGGAGAAAATACTTACAAGCTAGTAAGTGGTTAATATTCAAAATACTCCAGGAACACATACAGCTCAATAGCAAAGAAACTAAATAGCCCAGTTAGGAAATGGGCAAAAGATCTAAATAGGCATTTTTCTAAGTCAGGTAAAATACTGGCCAAGAGGTACACGAAAAGGTGTGCAACCATCACCAATCACGAAGTCAGTTGCAAATCAACCAACTTGTAAAGGTCTATTGAAAAATGGTCTCTCCAGTGGTGCCCCTCCAATAAATAGCCAGCGTTTAAAATTACAACCATTAAAAAAAAAACACAAATTACAACCATTCCCTAAAACCCCAGGTATTGAGCTGCTCTGAGAACAGACCCGCTCCCCGCTCGCGGGGCTCAGGGCGCTCCGACCCGGCTGTGGGGTGTGGCAGCCTGGCCAGGCGTCCCCAGCCTCCGCGCCTGGCTCGGCCCTCAAGGCTGCGCCTCCCGCCCCGCCCCGCGCTACCTGCGGCCGGAGACACCGGTCGGGGCCGCGCCGAGTGCGCAGCCGCGGGCGGCCGAGCCCGAGCCTCTCTCTCTCTCCGCGCCGCGCCCTCGGCCCCGGGGACCCGCGCCGCGCTCCGTCTCGCTGTGGGCGGGCCTGGGGCGCAGGGAGGCAGCGCGGGGCGGCCCGAGGCGCGGCCCTCGACGGCCCACGGTCACCTGGGCTGACTTAGCGCGACCCCGCGCCCCTCGCTGTCCGCCAGGCTCAGCGGCCCCAGCTCTGTCCTCAGAGTAGCGGGGCCCCGCGCTCAGCCCCACGCAACGACTTCCCGCGCGCCCCTCAGCCAATCGCAACGCCCGCTCGCGCACGTGACACACACCCACCAATCCCCGCGCGAGGCACCCGGGAGGCGCCGGCTGCCGAGGGACCTCACACGGGCCGCGAGGGCGCTGCGAGGCTGTGGGCTCGCGTGGGGCTGACCTCCCGAGTCCCAGCG
>RJWT010041616.1:0-12298 GCA_004365215.1 Cuniculus paca
GGTCTACAGGCAGCAAGGCAACATGGTCTTTCGGCTCCCTCCCCACCTCCCCCACACCTTTTTTTTTTTTTTTTTTTTTTTTGCGGCACGGGGGATTGAACTCATGACCTTGCGCTTGCCGGGTAGGCGCTTAGACCGCTGAGCTAGATCCCCGGTCCCCCCCCCACACCTTTTTTTTTGAGACAGGGTCTCCCTATGTAGTCCAGGCTGGCCTTGAACTCACTATGTAACCCAGGCTGGCTCAAACTCTCAGTGATCCTCCTGCCTCAGTCTCCCAAATGCTGGGATTAAGGGCATATGCCACCATGCCCAGTTTTTATTGCTTTTGAAGTCAATTTCATTCAAGTATAATTTACATATGTTAAAATGCACTCATTAGGCCAGGTGTGGTGGTACACACCTGTAATTTCAACACTCAGGAGGCTGAGGCAGGAGGATTGCTGTAAGTTCCAGGCCAGCCTCATCTACATAGTGAGTTCAAGGTCAGCCTGAACTACATAGCAAGACCCTGTCTCTTAAGAAAAAAGAGAGAGAAAAAGAAAGAAAGAAAGAAAGAACGAAAGAAAGAAAGAAATCATTAAAAGCAGAGTTTTGACAAATACTGTATACGTATTTGTGTAACTATTACCTTATCAATAGGGTTTGACCATATTGCTCAAGCTGGCTTCCAGCTCATAGGCTTAAGCAATCCTCTCCTCTCACCCTCCCAAATAGCTTGGACTACAAGCATGCATCACTGCATACAGCTAGAACATTTTAACTGACTGTTGGAGGAATTTTCAGTTTATAGCAATGTTAAGTGGAAGATACAAAGATGGTTGTCATATCTCCATTGGCCATGCCTTACACACTAAAGCAGTAACTTTCTTATTTCAACCTAAATTTGAAAAACAAGTCAGAGATTCTCCAAAAAGCACTGATATTTGGGAATAGAATTGCAATGGGAATATGAAAGTTGCGGTAAAATATAGGTAAATTAAAAGAGACTGAAATAAAGGCAAAGTTTTTAAAGAGGAGGGGGTGTTCCATCAGATTGTTTTATTTTGTTTTGTGGTACTGGGAATTGAAGTCAGGGACTTCTTGACACCGAACTACATTCACAGCCCTTTTTTATTTTTATTTTGAGACAAGGTCATGCTGAGTTGCTAAATTTCCCTGGCTGGGCTCAGACTTCCCTGTGATCCTCCTGTCTCAGCCTCTCAGAATGCTGGGATTACAGATGTGCATGGACAGGTATTTTGCAATAGTAACCTTGGCGACAATAATTAAGAATAAGAGGAAATCAGTCCAAGGTTAAACAGGCAGTTGCTGGACAGATGTCCTTGTGGCAATACTTTCTGTATAAGGTTGTGGTGACCTTCGTATAAACTGAAGTTCTAGCAATCTTTCGAAACAATTGTTGTCAGGCACTCATGTGTAAGAATCCTTCCTTCATGGCCTCCTGGCTTTATTTATTTATTTATTTATTTAAATAGGGTTGACATGAATGACTTCATTTTGATTTCAAAAACTTTCACATTTCTTTCACACTTAAAATTTATAAATCAACTTCGATACTTCATTATCATCCCAAGACCATAGTTTTCAAAAGAGTTCATTCTTGCTGTTGTACATGCTATGGGTTTTGCTAAATAAAAATTTATAGGTCATTGTTTTGGACTAAATTCCTGCACTAGGCCCCAACAAACCAGACTAAAAATCACAATGGAATCACTCATACTAAAATTCCATGTCACCAATCTGAGAATAAGCTGCTTATCTAACCTTCTCAGAAAAGGATTAGAGAGATAACAGCCAAATTTCCTAAACAGGCCAGTTTCCATTGGCATGATAATGAAGTTCCTTGGCCTTAATCTTTTCACAAAAATGGTAGCCTAAAGTAACTGCTGCTAACCAATTTTTTTTTAAAAATTCTGTCTCTCTGTCCCCATCTTATAAGGAAAGGAACTTTGAAATGAGCAAGTTCCATTTTATCTTTTGTTTAAGCTTTCTTCAGTCCTTTGTCTATAACACCAATTCCTGCTGTTCGGCTTTTGGAACACTTATTCTACTTTATGAAACTGTTCCTGAAATTCTAGGCCGGAGACGGGCTTCGGCGATCCCAACAGAGCTGGTACGCCACCTGCTGCCTCCCGCATGAGGTCAGTGAGACAAGCGATGGCGAAGTAGGAAAGGAATTTACTCAGTGCCATATCCCAAAGAACACGGGGATTTGTGTCCTGAGGCCTGTCTTTGAGGGTACTAGCAAGAGCTCAAGATTTCATAGTGGGATATTAAAAGTGGGGAGAGTGAGAAGTATGCAGTCAGTCAGCTGTGATGCAACTCAGGTCTGTTTAATCATTAACTCAGGTCTGGCTCCATGAGGGTGTAGAAGACATCATTATTGCTTTAGGGTCAATTCTGTTCTGTTCCTGAGCTGATTGCTCGCGTCCAGGTTTGGGGGGTGGTGCTCAGTTCACATCACAGAGTATAAGCCAATGGGGCTCACTGTTCTGGAAAGATTCAGAGAGAGATCAGACCAGAGGAGCAAAACGGAGTCAGTTGGGACAACAACTGGGTCTTCCTTCAGGGGGAGCAAAGGGCAATTTCACAGAAGTCCCTGTTATAGAATGAACATGGCCTCTTTCTAGAATCAAAAATAAAACCAAGTAAGATCTTTATATTAATTTTTTGTTTTGTTTTGGTTTGGTTTGGTTTTGTTGAGATAGTCTCCATGTGTAGCTCAGGTTAGCCTCAAACTCAGGGAGATACTCCTGCCTCAGCTCCTGTGTGCTGGGATTACAGGCATGTGTCACCACACCGAATTTAAATTATTAAAATTTTTGTTGTTTGATACATCTGATATATACACACAGGAACAACATGTCTTAAATTTTCGCATTGATATTTTAGTTTTCATCTCACAGATCTTTCACTTCCTTAAACTTATCCTCAAGTCGGTTTTTTTGGTTTGTTTGTTTGTTTGTTTGTTTGTGGTACTGGGAATTGAACCCAGGACCTTAACAATGAGCTATGTTCCCAGATCATTTTATATTTTTTATTTTGAAACTGTCTCTTCCTATGTTGCCCAGGACTCAAATTTGTGATCCTCCTGCCTCAGCCTCCCAGAGTGCTGTAGATTTCAGGAGTGTGCCACCCTGCCTGGCTGTTCCCAGGTTTTTGTTTTGTTTTGGTGCCAAGGATCGAACTCATGACTTCACACTTGCCAGGCAGGCGTTTATGCCACTGAGCTAAATCCCTGGCCCTCCCAGGTATTTTTTATATCATAAATGGGATTGTTTTCTTGATTTCATTCTCAGGTTATCTGTGTATAAAAGTAATGCTGATGTTTGTATGCTGATTCCATAGGCTGCAATATACAAAACAACTTTACAACATACATACAATATTACTGAATTCATTTACTAAGTCTAACATATTTTTGAGAATCTGGGATTTTTAATAGAGGACTGTGTAATATGCAAATAGAAATAATTTTATTTCTTCTTCTTAACTTGGATGCACTTTATTTGTTTTTCTGATCTGATTACTCTTTTTTTTTTTGTTTTTTGCGGCACCGGGGTTTAAACCCACAACCTCATGCTTGCTAGGCAGGCGCTTAGGCTGCTGAACTAAATCCCCAGCCCTTGTGTTTTTGAGACAGGGTCTCACTATGCCGTTCAGGCTGGCCTTGGGCTCACTTTGTAGCCCAGGCTGGTCTCTAACTCGCAAGGATCCTCCTACCTCAGCCTCTTGAGTGCTGAGATTACAGGCGTGCACCACCACGCCCGGCTCTTATCTGTTTACTCTTGCTAATACTCTCAGTACTGTGTTGAATAGACATGCCAAGAGTACATCATTGCCTTGTACTATGTCTTAGTGGAAAAGGTTTCAGGTTTTTTCCATTATAATATGAGCTGTGGGTTTTTATAAACAGCCCTTATTATGTTTGGGAAATTCCCTTCTCTATATAAACTGCTGAAAATTTTTATCAGGAAAAGATGCACTTTGTGGCCGTGGTAGTGAACATCTGTAATCCTAGCATTTGGGAGACTGAGGTAGGAGGATTGCCACGAATTTGAGGCCTAGGTTACTTAGTGAGTTCAAGGCCAGGCTGAACTACATAGTGAGACCCTGCCTCAATAAACAACAAACAAAATAAAACAGAGCCTGGGATATAGCTCAGTGGCACTGTGCCTGCCTGGCAAGTACAAGGTCGTGAGTTCAATCCCCAGTACCCCCCCCAAAAAAAAGAAAAAAAGAAAGAAACTAAAAAAATAAATAAATTATTTAAAAAAAGAAAATATGTGCTTTGTTAAATGTGCAAAATATGCTAATGTAAATGTTAATGTATTTTTAACTTCAAACTCTGTTCATTGCTGGTATATAGGAAAGTAACTGACTTTGTGTATTCATCTCATATTCTGCAACCTTGCTATAATTGCCTGTCAGGTCCAGCAGGGTGTGCATGTGTGTGTGTGTGTGTGTGTGTGTGTGTATGTGTTTTAATTCCTTCAGAGTTTCTACTGATATGTAGATGCTTATGTTATTTAAGAATTATGACAGTTATTTAAAAATTTTTATTTTTATTAGTACATACTTATAGTACATAACAATTACTACGTGGGGAGTTGGTACATGAGTATAACATATCTTCATTCTTTTTGCATCCCCGTCTCCTCAAACCCCTCCCTCCATCTCTTGGATCCATTTTCAAAAGATCTATTTCTCTGTTTCCTATTATTTATCTTTCAGTTTGTTCTTTAATTCTATTTATACATTGTGTTTCTCATAGAAGAGGACCCATGAAATATTTAAGCTGTGGGCCTCATTTATTTCACCTGACATGATCTCAAGTTGCATCCATTTTCCCATAAATGACTCAATGTATACTTTATAGCAAAGTAGTACTCCATTGTGCATACATACCACATTTTCTTTATCTATGCATCTGTTGATGAATATGTAGGCTACATCCAAGATCTAGTTATTATGAGTTGTGCTGCTGTAAACATGGGTATATATATATCACTGTAGTATGATATCTTTCTCTCTTTCAGGAAAATACCTGGAAAAGGGATAACTAGACAGAATGGAATTTCTAGTTTTAACTTGTTGAGGAATCTCCATACTGTTTTCCATAGTGGTTGTACTGCTTTACATTCCCATCATCTGTGTAAAAGGGTTTCTCTTTCTCCAAAGCCTTACCAGCATTTGTTGTTATTTTATTTCTTGATAGTAGCCTCTTTCAGGAGAGAGATGGAATACCACTGTTGTTTTAATTTGAATTTCCTAATGGCCAGAGATGTTAAACATTTTTTCAAATGTTTATTGCTCATTTGTACTTCTTTTGAGAAAAGTCAATTTATTTCAGTCGCCCATTTTTTGATTGGGTTTTTTATTTTAGGGAGTCTAATTTTTGTTATATATTCTAGGTGTTACTCAATTTCATTAATTTTTGCTCTGATCTTTCTAATTTTCTTCTTTATATTAGCTTTGAATTTGAAGTGTTCTTGGTTTTCTGAGACCTTGATGTGCATCATTAGCTTATTTCTTTGGGTTCACTCTGTTTTTTTTTTTGATGTTGGCATTCATAACTGTAAACTTCCTTCTTAGGGCTGCTTTCATTGTGTTTCATAGGTTTTGGTATGTTGTACTGTCATTATCGTTTGAACATAGGAACCAATTCCTTCTGTAACCTATTGATTATTTAAGAGTGTGTTGTTTAATCTGTCAGTGTTTGCATAATTTCTGTGGTTTCATTTGCCAATAATTTCTAGTTTCATCACTCTGTGATCTTATAACATGTATGATATACTTTTGAATAACATAATTAGCCAAAATTCACACAAGAAGAAATAGGCAACCAAAATAATCTATTAAATAAATTTAATCAGAAGTAATTTTTCTTAAGTGGATTTCTTCTCCAACTTTGGCCTCCCCTCTGGTCATTTTTGGAGTGAAACCCATGATGTTTTTGAAGTTAACAATAACTGTGGGCTTTTCTTGTGGCTAGGACTGTTGGCCTGATCTATGGTTTCTCCCTGGAACAGCTGATCTTTTTCAGGTTTATGTCGGATTAGCAGAGACGGATCTCCTTCCCCAGGAATTAGGTTAATTTCCCAGACTACTTTGTTCTTTTTTCTGTGTTGTGCCCCATTTTTTCAGCTTCTCTGTAGTTTCTAGTTTTCCTGTCAGCTCCCTCAAACTAGGACAGTTTTACACCTTCCTTCCCAATCTGTATGGCTCTTTTCCCTTTTTCTTGGATTTGCGAGGACTTCCAGTACAACGGTGAAAAGCAGTGATAAAAGGGATAGCCTCGCTTTGCTCCTGATTTTTTAGAAATTTTGAGTTTCTTACCATTGATTGTGGTGTTAGCTGAAGATTTTTTGTAGCTGTTCCTTATCAAGTTGAGGAAGTTCCTCTCTATTTCTAGCTTGCTCAGAGTTTTTATTATGAATGGACTTTGGATTTTATTGAATATTTTTCTGCATCTATTGGTTTTATGTGGCTTTTTTCTTTAGTCCATTGATATGGATTACATTAATTGATCTTTGGATGTTTAGCTAGCCTTGCATACTGCTAATAAATCCCACTTGGTCATGATGTATAGTTATTTCTATAAATTGGTGAATTCAATTTGATAATTTTCTTTTGAGACAAGCTTTTGCTATGTAGCCCAGACTGTTTCAAACTCAGGATCTTTTTGCCTCAGACTCTTTTTTTGTTTGCTTTTTGAGACAGGGTCTCTCCTTGTAGTTCAGGCTGGCCTTGAATTCACTATATAGCCCAGCCTGTTCTTGAACACCCAGAAATCCTCCTGCCCCAGCCTCCCAAGTGCTGGAATTACAAGTGTGTTCCACCATGCCTGTGCTGCCTTAGTCTCTTAAGTGCTGGGATTACAAGCAAGTACCAACACATTTGGCTTCTGTCTGCTAATATTTTGTTGGAGGTGTGTACATCTATGTTCATGAGAGATATCGATCTATAATTTTCTTATAATGTATTTGGCTGCTTTTAGCATAGAGTAATGATGTCCTCAAAGTATGAATTAAGAAGCATTTCCTGTGTTTCTATTTTAAGGAAAGAATTGTAGAGAATTCCCTAAATATTTGATAGAATTCACTAGTGAGCTCATGTAGACCTTTTTTTTTTTTTTCCATTTAAGGAAGATTATTTCTGATTCAGCTTCTTTAACAGATAGATGATTTTGGTCATCTATTTCTTCTTTTGTGAATTTTGGCCAATTGTGTCATTCAAGGAATTAGAACAAGTCAGTTGATGGCATACACCTGTAATTCCACTACTTGGGAGGCTGAGGCAGGAAAAGCACAAGTTCAAGGCTGGCCCCATCTATATAGTGAGAAGTTTTCTAAATCAAAAACGAACAAAACAAAATTTTAAAAAATTGGACCATTTTGTCTAGAGTATCATATTTGTGGGCATAGAATTATTGAACATATTCTTTTATGATCCTTTTGAGATTTGTAGTAATGTCCTCTCACTGATTTCTGATATTAATAAATTAGATGGTCTCTTTTGCTAGTCTGTTTATGTCTAATTTTTCTCAAATTTGAATATGATACATAGGTGCAGTATTCTTGACATTTATCCTGCTTAGTGTTTTTGGAGCTTCCTGGAGTTGTGGTTGGGTATCTGACGTTGATTTGGAGACATTTTCAGTTGTCATTGCTTCAAATGTCACTTCTGTTCCTATTTTTTCTTAATTAACCTGGATAGATGCTTGTTAATTTTGTTTATCTTTTCAAGGATTTCAAAAGAACCAGCTTTTGTCTTCTTTGATTTTCTTCTTTGATTTATTGTTTTCAATTTCATCAACTTCTGACTTAGAGTATTCATTTTCTCCTGTTTACTTTATATTTAATTTGCTTTTCTTGCCAGGCTTGGTGGCTCACACTTGTAATTCCAGCATTCCTGTTTACTTTATATTTAATTTGCTTTTCTTGCCAGGCTTGGTGGCTCACACTTGTAATTCCAGCATTTGGAAAGCTGAGGAAAGAAGATCATCATAAATTTGATGCCGACCTGGGCTATATGAGAGTTCAAGGCTAGCTCATACTACATAGTGAGACTCTGTCTCAAAAAAACAAAAATTTGCTCTTCTTTTTGTAGTTTCTTAACATGAAAGCTTAGATGATTGATTTTAGATTTTTCTCTTCTAATACATGCTTTCAGTGCTATAAATTTTCCTCCAAACACTGCTTTTGCTGCATCCCACAACTATTGATAAAGTTGGGCTTTCATTTTCATTTAGTTTTAAATCTGTAATTAACTCTTGAGATTTTTTTCTTTGAGTCTTGTGTTATTTAGGAGTGTGTTCTTTAACATGATAAGCATCTGGGGATTTACTAGCTATATTTGTGTTATCGATTTGTAATTTAATTTCATGTGTTCGGAAAATAAATGTCTCATAGTTTCTATTCTTTAAACTTTGTTAACATGTTTTTATGACTCTCAATATGCTCAATTTTGGTGAATGTTTTATATGAGTTTGAAAAGAATATGTTGTCTGTTGTTGGATAAAATGGTCTATGTATGTCTACTACATCCAGTTGATGGGAGTAGTTGAGTTGATTTCCTGCCTGCTGTATTTCTGATTAAAGGTATTGAATTCTCCACCTATAACAATGGATTCATCTATTTCTCCTTGTAGCAGTATCAATTTTTGTCTTGTATAGTTTGATGTTCTATAGAAAGCACACAGACAAACACACACACACACACTAACACATACATGGGTTTCGTTTTGTTTTGTTTTGTTTTTGAGACAGAGTCTTGCTATGTAGCCCAGGCTGGCCTTGAACTCCTGGAAATCCTCCTGCCTCAGCCCTCTGCATGCTGGGATTATAGGTATACACTGTTGAGCATTGTGAAGACTTCTTGGAATACTGACTCCTTTATGATTATGTATTGTTCATCAAAACTCTTAAGTTTCCTTGCTTTGAAGTCTGCTTTGTCTGAAATTAATAAAAGCTACTCTTGCTTTCTTTTGGTGAGTGCTAGCATGATGTATCTTTCTTTGTTGGTTAATTGATTAAGGCAGTGTTAGGGATTAAAGATGGTTCCTCACTCATTCAGGTAAGTGCTCTACCACTGAACTACACCTTCAGCCCTACCCTTTTATTTTTAATCTGTATGTTTCTTCATATTTTTTAAGGGGCTTTATTTGGTCTTTTTTTTTTTTTTGAGACAGGGTTTCACTCTGCAATTCAAGTTGGCCTTGAACTCACTTCATAGCCCAGGCTGGCTTTGAATTCACAGCAATCTTCCAGCCTCAGCCTCCCAAATGCTGGAATTACAGACATGTGCCATCACACCCAGCTTATCACCATTTTTCTTTAACAGTAAATTGGAGTTATTATTCAATACAATTATTTATTTATTTATTTATTTATTTATTTTGCAACACTGGGGATCAAACTCACAACCTCACGCTTGCCAGGCAGGTGCTTAGGCTGCTGAGCTAAAGCCCCAGCCCTTGTGTTTTTGAGGCAGGGTCTCACTATGCTGTTCAGGGTGGCCTCAAGCTCATTTTGTAGCCCAGGCTGATCTGAAACTCACAACGATCCTCCTGTCTCAGCCTCCCAAGTGCTGGGATTACAGGTGTGTGCCACCAGGCCTGGCTCGATCACATTTTTAAAATGAGAAATACGAGCTCATATAACTGGAAATCCCTAGCAAATCAACTAAATAAATGAGATAAAATATGGACTAATATCAAACTGCCAAGTATATGTGGGAAACATATGGCTGGGGGAATGAAAGTTGGTGCAGTCAGCTTGGAAAATAATTCTGAGGCATTTAGTGACCCAAAGTGCATATTATTTTCTACTCCAAACTTCATCTTGTGTATAAGCCCCAGAGAGATTCTTGCAAAAGTGACATAAAGGGATGTGTTTTTATTTATTTATTTATTGTCCTTTTTAGACAGGATCTTGATATGCAGTTTGGGCTGACCTTGAGTTCTTTGTAGCCCAGGCTGGTCTCAAACTTGCAACAGTCCTCCTGCCTCAGCCTCCCGAGCGCTGGGATTACAGGCTTGCACTACCATGCCTGGCTGGGTTTTTATTTTTGTTGTTGTTTTGGTTTGGTTTCGTTTTCTGAGACAGGGTTGTATGATGTAGTTTAGTCTAGGCTGGTCTTGAACCTAATATATAGCCCCAGATGGCCTCAAACTCATGATTCTCCTGCCCCAGTCTCCCAAGTGCTGGGATTATGGGTGTGCACCACCCTACCTGCTCAGGATGTTTACTGCAGCATTGTTTATAACAGCATTGAAAGTAATTTAAATATTCTTCAGTGGAAAATTATTAAATACAATATAATATGTGCAATTGATGGATTATAATGCAACAATCAGAAGTAGGGCTAGATCCTATTAATCAACATCAACAGATTTCAGAGAAACAAAGTGAGATACATAGTAGCATATTGCTATGCACATTAAATATACACATATAATGATATCATGTTATATAAATATATATATATATATATATATATATACACACACACACATATCGGTATACATTTAAAGTGTAAATGCAATTATAAATGTAAATGAAAGGAACAGAGCCCTTTAAAACTAGACCTGGGCTTGACTCTCCTTTCATCTAGCATTACATACTTGGGAGCTTAGTAATATTTGCTGAATGAATGTGCGACTGTTCCCCAGACTGAGTGTGGCTGAGTCTGCTGTGGGACAACACGGGATTTGTGTAATGATCTATATGAATATTTTCCTCTTTGGGGCTCGAATCATTTGCCTCCAACTGTTTAATCTCATCAAGCAGCACCCTCACAATTGCAAGTTATTTCTTGCGAGGCCATTATCATTGCTATTTTTTTGTTTTGTTTTGTTTTTCATTTGAAATTGTATTTCTAAAGCATCTCTTTCCCTGCAGGTTTTGTGCCATCTGTGATAAAGGAGGTACTTAAGATTTCAATAACACCAAAAACAGATTAACCAAAGGTTTGCCTTTCATGTGGAGGATATTTCTGTCCCACTTTCAGGTTCTGTGCTACAAAGAGCCTTTATTTTGTTTCAGTCGATTGAGAACGAGGCCTCAGTGCTGGATGAAATGCATTTGTTCTCCTTTCAACTGTTTCCAAGTGTGGAAATCTCTGGCCTCAGATATCCACATGGCTTCCTTCATGTCTCTGCTCAAATGTCATTTTTTTAAAAATATTTTGCCATGCTGGGGATCGAACCCAGGAGCTTGTTCATGCTAGGCAAGGGCTCTACCTCTGAGCCATATCTCCAGCCCTGGACATTCTCTTTTGGAGGGGTTTGTTATCATTATAATGGCATCCTCATGGTCCTCTCTCCCCTTTACCTTTTTTTTTTTTTGGTTTGGTTTTGTTTTTCTTCATAACACCTACTATTAGATCATATTATGCATTTATCCATTTATTACCTGTTTCCCCACACTGGAAAATGTGTTCATGAGAGCAGAGACCTCATCTGCCATATTAATCAGTTTTCCTGCGACTGGGACACAATACCTGACACCCATGGCTTAAAAGAGGAAAGGTTTATTTTGGCTTGAAGTTTCAGGGGTTTCAGTCCATGGGTGGCTGGTTCCAAGGCAGGATCAGCATGGCAGAAGGTTGTGCTTAGCCCACGGTGGCCTGGAAGCAGAGCAGAACAGCGCCTGAGAAGAATGGACAAGGGACCATACACATGGTATTTGTTTATGGGAAATACACGAGCCCATACCATTGCCAGGTATGGTGCTAAGTGCCAGCAGACTCTGTGGCCCGTGAGACAGAACATGATTTCTAGTTTTTGCTTTTGTTTCAATGACATATATGACCTCCTGTTTCTGCAACCAACACACACATTCATCGCACATTTACTCTGTGTCAAGCAGAGTCCATCCCATGGCATCTTTTACCTCTTTCAACCCTCCTCACAATCATTATCTTTCTTGATATTGTACACTTTATTGGTGAGAAACAACACAATCATCTTGTGAAACCCAGCCAAGCATTGGTCAGTGGTAGATAGAGGAGGCACACAGTGGTGCCTACGAAGGAGGCACACGGGCTCCAACACAGCGGACAGACGCAGAACCCCTGCAGCCGCGCAGCCCACCCAACACCTGCTCCCCTCCAACCTTGCAGGCTGCTTCAGGGACCATTTCCTACTCAAGGCTTCCCTCTAGCAAGGTTGTAGACATGCACCCTCAGGCACAGGCCTTCGAAATCTATCTGAACAGGATACCAAATGTGTACACGCATCACCTTTGCCACGATGTACTCTGCACTTTACCTTCACAAGAAAGGACTTTGGAGA
>RJWT010041617.1:0-12278 GCA_004365215.1 Cuniculus paca
CAGATCCCCTTTCCTAGGTCTGGGTGCCAGTCTCCAGATTCCTCTTTCAGAGTATGTGTTGTTTGCAAGAGCTCTTAGCTCACAGTCTTCTGAGGACCACATCAGGGTTGCTGGAGCCTTGGCCCAGCTACACCGATATAGAGAAGTACTTCAGAGTCTATGTCACTCCTCAGAACTTCCAAAGGCCCATACCTAGATGGGGCAAGCTCTGAAAGTCAGCTCGATGAAAGGCAAAATGATGAAGGATGTGTGCATCAAAGTTTTGATGGGCCAGACAAAGTTGCAGCCTCACCTTAAACGACGTTCTCCCTCCCGTTCCTATCATGCTTGCCCTACTCTCTCATGCTCTCCCCCTGGGAGCACCTTCTTCATAAATGCGCTGCCCACCCCTCTTCTTTTGGGACCTGTTCTGGGCAATCTGACCTAAGGCACAGTGCTAGCTTGTCACACTCCAATGACACAGGTCACTTTACCATATCTGTGTTCTCAGCTGTGTGTATACACATGCACACTGGTGTAGAAGGAGTGTGAGAACAGATGTGGTTGTGTGTAAGTGTATACGTGTATAGGTGGGTTGCTTGAGATTAAGTTTGAACATATTCTGGGGAACAAGTGTGTTTGCTGGCACTCGCATGTGTGTCCAGATATATGTGTGTTTCTGTCTGTAAATATAAGTGTAGGTGACTGAGTTGTGTACTAATATGTTTCCATAGAGAAAGTGGTAGATGTACACACACACGTGTGTGTGTGAGCTGGTGTCTTGCTCCCTCTCCTACTGGGGGTTTAGGGCAGAAGTATCTTGAAGCATGCGAGCATCTCCAGTCAGCAGCACCCATAACCTTCCCACATTCCTGCAAAAGGCTGGGTCCTGGGCCACAGTGTAATGGTGTTTCACTATAAACCCATTGGCCCCATTTCTCCATTAAGCTAATATCAGATTCACTTCCACAAAGTCTACTGACATATAAATGAAAGATATGAAGAAGAGGGAAGTCCTGAGATAAATGAAACCAGGCCACTAGGACTGAAGCCACCAGCTCCATTTGATATTTGCTGAACATCTGGGTGCCTGGGAAAGTAGGATCACTCTTACTCACACCCTGAGGGCTGGTCATAAAATCTTAGTTTCTCCCTTCTGTGCCTCAGGTTCCTCAATTGAAAACGAGGATAATAATAGGATTATTCAGTAATAATAGTAAAGTTAGTATGTCAATTTGCTAGGACTGCCATAACAATGTACTACAAGCTAAGTGGCTTAAACAACAGATAGTTATTGTCTCATCATTCTAGAGGTAGAAGTCCAAGATCAAAGTATTGGCAGAGTTGGTTTCTTCTGAGTGCCATGTAGGAAGGGTCTGTTTCAGGTCTCTCTCTTTGGCTTGTAACTATGTCTCTTCACAGAAAATGCTAGACACATATCTATGTGTCCACATTTTCCCTTTTTATAAGGATGGCAATATTATTGGATTAAAGTTCACCCTAACAACCTCACTTTAAATTGATTTCCTCTGTAGAGACCCTACTTCCAAATAAGGTCACATTCGGTGCTACTGGGGCTTAAGCCTGGGAGTAGTTCAGTAGCCATAAGGTTTTTATATGGCTTAAAATGAGTTAGTTTTGTAAAGTGCTTAGTTCTGTACCTGGCAGACAGTAAATATTTTTCTGTGTTGATAATGATGACAATTAATTATATAAACTTCATAACTTCTGTGCCCTGGACCAATGTAAAAGTGGCTACAAACTGGTTGTGAGACCAAATAAAATGCTTTATAATATACAAAAGGTGAAAGAAAAGATAAAATTCAGCAGAAGTATTTGCTGTCTGGTTATTGTGAGACCAATTTCCACCAGCTCATAGAGTATTTGAGCCTACTTTATGCAAAGCAAAGTTGAACATAGATGGTGAACAAAACAAACTGACTCTTAAACAGTTCTTATAACAAATATTGGTACTATCACACCTAAACAGTACACTTGCCCACAAATACAACACTGGAGTTCACAATAAACAAGTAAAACCAAGCCCAGTCTGAAAATCATCAGGAAAGAGAGAACAGGGATTTGCCTCAAGGAGTCTTTTTTTCATTAACTCATTGCTCTTAGATTATGGAACTGGAGAGACAAGAGAGGAGATCTTTGAATGCATTGTTGAATATAAGACTCAGGGAAGCTCCCAGGATAAATATCATAATTGTGTATATATATTGTTGGGCCAATCATAAAACCCCACGTCTAGCTGGCAAAAAGGAAATAGAAATGACTTCCTTGGGGACCCCTGGCAGGAATGCAGAAGCCAGGTTGGATGACTGAACCTCCCAATTGTGGCACCTGGTAGGAGACTCTGAATCTGAATTCTGGTGTGCTTCACCCCCAGCTGACCTCCCTTCATTGAGAGCATTTCCAGTTTCCCCGGTAGGCCTAAAGCAGCATCTGTACTGATAGACTGTGCCTAGAGGTCACCATGAGTTTGATTGAATATAAATGCAATTATCTAATGTAATGCAGTTGTTAATGTAAATAGGCTTTTAGGACTTAGATAAATTATTGCCTCAGATGTATTTCACTATACGTAAGAGAAAATTTAAGATTCAAACAAATGCAAGCATTTATTACTTGATAACAAGATAGCATGAAAATCATCTTAGAGTTGGTTTGGCTACAAAGGAACAGAGAGCTCTGTCTGTCCATGTCCCATCATGGGCTTGCTGGTCCTTGTGTCTGTGGCCTCGTGTGGCAAGGTGGCTGTTGCTAGAAACACCACTTCCTCCCCTGTCTCTCCAGTCTCCCCTGATTCTGTGTTGCCTCATCCACTGTCTGTATTATCAGTGCCTCTATCATCTGCTTAAACAATCCCCTGCATTAAATTCCTCCCGTTACAATCACTGAAGTGGTTTTTGTTTATTTGTTTGTTTGTTTGTTTTCTCAGTTAAAATCTGACTGGCCACATAGCTGAAGTCATACCTTTAGAAGGTTATGCTTTAAAACACTCATACTCTTAGGATGAGTTATGGCTTATATCTAGATGTCCCCTCAAAGTCTCATGTGCTCTTAGGTGGAGCTTTTTGGACATGGTTGGATCTAGAGTGTGTAATGCTAGGATCAAGGATGTGATGCTGGAATTATTTCATGGTTTGATGCTAGGATTAAAGGTGCTCCATCCTGAGTGTGAGTGCTACCCACCCTAAGGACAGATAGCCTGGACAGAATATAAGGGACAGACAGAGGGCAGCTGCTACCACTTGTCGCTTGCTGCTTGCTATTTCACTGCTGGCTGCCTTCTACCTGCCCTGCTTTGCCATGGACTGTTTCTCTTCTGAAATACCTCTCTGATGTGCCACCCTGCCTTAGACCCAGTCAACTATAAACTGAAACCTCTACAAACTGTGAACTACAATACACCTTTACTGACTTTCAGTGTCAGGTATTTTGTCTCAGCAACAAGAAAAGCAACTAAGACAAGGGGTTATGCTTTAAAAACACATACCTAAGGAGAACATAAAGGTAATTTTAGGTAGAAATTTTAAAATGTAAAATAATAAGATGATTTTTTGAGGCATAATGGTCATCACATGACAATGACAGTGGCAGTGGCAGTGACACCTTGACAAATAGGAAGGTGGAAGAGGGCAGCATACTTGTGAGCTTACTCTTTACTAGGGTACTGGGGCAAGGAGACAAGAGGGAGCTCAGCTCAGCCTGTGCCCTCCACATTGCTCTGTGTAACCTGTATGGGGCTATCCTTCTCCTCCCCCAACATCAAAGAAATTCCCCTTTTATAACTCGCACAGAGGTTTCCCAAAGTTTCTTCTAATTCCCACAGGCTAACCTTGCCTCTGTCTAGGGTTGCCAGAAGTCATGGTAGCCAGCAGGAAAATGAAAAGGAACATGAGGACACTGATCCTAAAATGAGATCAACCTAGACTCTGAAAAGCTTTATTTAAGGTTTATAATGTCCAAGAACAAAGGAGAGACAGGGACTTTTAAGAAGGAGGCACCCCATCCAGAAGTAAGACAGGACATCAAAGGTAGAAAGCTTATCTCTGGAGAAGTAGAACAAGGCAGTCCCCATAGCAACCTTCCAGAAAAAGGCCTTATTAGAAGAGGACTCCATACTTTCATCAAGTGGCTTGTTCCTCATACATTAGGGTCTAATTATTAGTGGCCAAAAAAAATTGTATATTGAAATCCTAACCCCCAAGGGGAGGGTATTAGTAGATAATGCCCTTAGGAAGATAATCAGATCACAAGGGAGGAGTCCCCATGAATGAGATTAGTGCCCTTTTAAAAGAGGTCCAAGGGAGTTCCTTTACCCCTTCTACCAGGTAAGGACACAGAAGACCCCATCTATGAACCAAAAAGTCACACCTCATCATTACCAAATCTGCCAGACTTTGATCTTCCATCCTCCAAAACTGTGAGAAATACACTTCTGTTCATTGTAGGTCACCCAGCTTATGTTTTCTGTTAGAGCAGCCTGAATGAACTAAGACATCACAGCAGCAGAATTTTCTTTTCTCTATCACTTGGAAGGGTGGCCTAGGGACTTAGTTAATTTTGATGTCTGACAGTTTTAATAATCCCTCTTTCAAAAAGAAGGGCTCTAGACAGACATACAGTGCACCTAGTTCTATCCAGAAGTCCTCAAAAAGGAACATGTGTCATATATTCATAGCCTGGCCCACGCAGCTGCCACCAAACATTGGCCCTCTCTTCCTGACTCCTCCCATTGAATTTGCCCAGACCTGATCCTACAAAGCCACATGCAGAAGCCTCTTCCAATGCATCAAAGGAATGCAACTATCCATGCCACAGAAACTTTGACAGATACTCCAGAAGCCACCTCCTCAGACTCTCCTACAGTGCTGGGAAGTTCCAAGGCAGCTTTGCTTGCACTCAGAGTCTCAGCAAGCAGCTCCATCAATTCCTAGACCACTCCACTCCCACCCAACTTGGAGAAACCTGGGCACCAGCAGGGACCTTTGTTCCACAGATCCCCAACTCTGCCCACAGGGCCTCACAGCTGTCCACTGAGCTGACTTGAGCAGTCCCTATTCAACCAACCTATTCTCTTCCTCTTCTTTTTTTTCTCTCTTTCCACCAAAAAATCCACTATGACCTTCCAGTTGCAAAGTGAACACCCCAGCTGTTGATGTATCTGACAGAAATAGAGAACTTTTCTATAACAGCAGCCAACAAAAGACCCTCTGGGGTACTTAGCCTCTTCTCAGCAGAGGGCAGCAGTGATAAAGGGGCTAAGCAGACATAGAAAATATCTGGAGCAGTGGAAACTCCTGACAGGTCTGGAAAGCAGACATCCTCTGTATGGAGGAGGGGTATGTGTAGGTGGCCACCTAGCTCTCTCCCTTTTTCATGCCCTCTTTCTTCTCCATGTGTTTTTGCTGTTGTTTTTGTTTTTTGGACAGGGTCTGACTGCAGTGCAGGCCGTCCTTGAATTCATGGCAACCTCTTGCCTCAGCCTCCCTGCTGGGATTACAGGTGTGTGCCACCACACCCAGCTCTATGTGTTCTTTCTATTCCCCTTCTCTTCCTTTTTACCTGTCCCTCCTCCCCCTCTTTAGCTTCCAATACCTGTTCTTCCTCCAACTTCTCTCTTAGTTCTTCTCTCTCTCTCTAGCATCACTTGTGAGCAGAACACTTCCTACGTGCTATTAAAAATGAAGAAAGAAATCAGAGACACTGACCTTACTCCTAGAGAGACAGTGAGATAAAAAATAATAGTTGAGCCTATAAGAGAGTAGGATGGCTTTGACTGCTCTCAAATGCACCCACCTATTAAAGCATCCTTGGTGAGCCACTGTCTGAAGAGCTAACTCGATGGCACCCTTCTGGATCAATTCAGAAGGCAAACAAAGGATTTTAGAACCTCCATGATGCAACAGAATTTATCTAATGAAATATAAGGAAACAAAGATGTTTCCATAAGAGATTCATCAATTTCATTTTAAAATGTTTAACCTTCTGTAATTATTCAGTGAATTAATGGACCAAACCATTACATGGTATCTCAGTATGTGCAGTTTTTACATTTTTATGTATCAATCAAGAATAAATTGCAGCAAGAATTATAAGCTCTACTTAAATATGTTTTTAAAGAAAAGTCTTTTTGAAAGCTTCCGACACATAATTATCAAGAGTCCCATCACACACAAGACCAGACAACTATATGGAAGACCACAGCTACTGGGAATAGAAGTTTAAAACCTCAACTCAACAAATGACATAAACTCTAGTTTGGCACTCAGAGAAAAAAAACAGCTAGA
Source organism: Cuniculus paca (assembly GCA_004365215.1). NCBI lineage: Eukaryota > Metazoa > Chordata > Mammalia > Rodentia > Cuniculidae > Cuniculus > Cuniculus paca. Next base: position 6,282 of record RJWT010041617.1, read on the forward strand.
CAAGAATTGGGAAAGTTCCATCCTAAGGACTTCTAGGGTCAGACATACAGGAATATTTCCCTTTTGTGTCCAGGAAGCAGAGTTGGGTTTACTGAGTATAAAGTCATCTTTTCCTTCATAGAAAGAGGCGAGAACCTGGGCTCTCAGGGTAACTAATGTGAGGACTGACTGTGAAACTTTCCAAACTGTCCAAATGCCACTGAGACCACGGCTCACCACATCCCAGAGAAGCCAAGAAAGACCTAATATTATCTGTTATAATCTGGGAGTGGGAACCACAGATAGGCAAGGAGAATATATATATACATATTAAAGTCTTGCCCTAGACATTGCAGTCTGTCTAACACTTACATGCCATGTCAATAGGTTGACTGTGTCTGTTTTAGTCTTAATAAATCTGTGAAAGAAGAGGCTAAATTCTCTTTCAGCTTCCTATGACCATAAGAAGCCAAACCGTTCATTCTTGTGACCCATGTCAGGCACCTGAACTGGGAGCACCCTCCTTAGGAGCTGCCCAGCATGGCCCAGCTAACCTAAGAGGTGACAGGAAACAGAACAATGCCTACCTGACGGATGTGTGGGGTGGGGATGAAGAAAACAACTAATCAGACCAATGGCCTAGACCAAGCACAGGGGAAATGGATAACAGTACACATCTTCCTGCTGATATCCTATAGCTGGTGGATTAAGAATGATGGACAGGGCAGCTACCTTCTGCCAATTAATTCCAGAGCATAATTTGTAGCCTGGGCCCATCCTGGACGATCCTGGGTTGCTAACAAACCATGACACTGCTTTAATTTCTCCTTTGCCCCCACACTTTATTAAAACCTAGAGTGGGTTCCATCAAATATCCCTTGAAGGAAAAAACAGAGAGAGAGGGAGAGAAATGGAGCAACATTTGTCTCAATGCAATATGAAAGATTAGAGTTTGCTGGATAAAGAAGAAGAGGGGAGGGGCAGGAATTCTTGTGAAACACACACATGCCAGGGACGCACACACACAATTTCTCTTTTGCAATGACCTCCTTATGCCCCATCCATCAGCCTGGGGTTGGCTTATTCTAACTAGCAGTTTCCTTTATTCTCTATAACAGGCCCATCAGACACAATCTGCATGCCAATTACTGGCACAGACCCCTTGATACCAAAAAATGGAAATTAGCTGTCAAGAAAAGGCTTCAGCCGGCCAGGTCTCTTTTCTGCTCTCTATTTCCAACTCATATACACTCTCACTCTGCTCCGCACCTGCCTCTCACAAGGGATTCCCCAGTGGAAAAAGTCATCTAAAAATACAAACATATTTTATTGTTATTAGTATTAGTTGCTGACTTTCTCTGTACAATGTGAAATTCACCAGTGGGCAAAAGCTGCTTAGGGCAGAAATGGGTGAGAGAGGTTGATTTCTGATAATTGCATTTCTCTGGGAGCAGATCAAGGCGTCCCATGAAAGGACATTCAAAGAAATGTGAGGATAAGGGCAAAAGAAAACAGACAAGGAATGGGATTCTGTACCCGAGATAACAATCAGAACTTTCACACTCAGGAATGGGCCTAGGCAGGGTTGAGGGGACAGAGGTGAGACGAGCTCCAGGAACAAGCCTGTGGTGCCCCTCTGCATCCTAATCAGCTCTCGCAAAGCCGGGCTGCAGCCGGCTTGCCCCACCTGGAGGGTCGCCTGTGGACACGCAACCGCTGGGCTCTTCCCGACCCAACCAAAACGTGCTACCTGCCAGCTTTTTCTACCTTGCTGCTTTCAGAACGTTCTGAAGAGGAAATTTTACTACAGAGTTTCTGTTCTCTCTTTTCCCAGAGTCACAGAGGAAGAGAGTTTATTTTCCACTGTCAAAGATCTCGTCCCCGTTGAGTCTCATTTGACAGGACAAAGGGACCCGTGCAGGTCACTGTGACTTCAGAGTGGAGCCCTGGGAGACTCAGGGCATCACTCTCATCCAGGGACCTACCGCCAGTGTGGCCCATTTCCTTAAAATTTTGAGTGAAGACTGCTGGGAGTGTTAGAATGGTTGCCCAGATGTGGGAGGGCTAGGTTAGATCTCTAGCATGACAGAAAAGAAAATTAGCAAGAGAAAACGTTATATTTTATATTTTTAACTGCTCACAGATAAAAATTATAGTTGTATAGATTTATCTGCTAACAATTTTTTTGCCCTTGAGACAAAGTCTCCTTATGTAGTCCAGGCTGGTCTTGAACTCACTGTGTAGCCCAGGTTGCCTTCAACCTCGAAATGATCCTCCTGCCTCTGCCTCTTCAGTGCAGGAATTAAAGGCATGCACCACCATCCCTGACTCTAATAGTGATTTTCATTAGGTGTTTTTATTACAATTCAATTCAAGGGCATCATTAAAATCTGAATTACTTCACAAGCAAGTAGAAAATAGTTTTTATTTTAAGCATACTGTCTCTGGGTGTTCCATAAACTGAAATTGCCAGGCAGGAAATCTGGAAATCTTGGATGTACAATTTTCAGAATATGATGTACATCTTTTTATCAATGTGCATTTTTCCACTTCTTGGGATTGAACCTAGGGCCTTCACACTGGGTTATAACTCCTTCCCTTTATTTTTTATTTTGAGATGGGGTCTCATTAAATCACTAAATTGCCCAGACTGGGCTCAAACTTAGAATCTGCCTACCTCAGCTTCCCAGAGTGCTGGGATTATAGCCACCCTGCCCAGCTCCCGAACTACTCTTGACATCAAAACAAGAGCAACCTGGTTTAGGACCTGATGACATTTAACACTTCTGATAGCTCCTTCCCTTTGTTTCAGTATAGATTCCTACTTTTCCTGTTTTCTGTGTTGCTTTTCATCCTCCTTTCAAGAGTCTTTGGGGGCTGTCCAGGTTCTCCTCCTTACACAGTCAGGCTCCAGAACAACAGAGAAGGCCAGGGGAGTCAAAGCGAGCTCTCCTCCCCAGCCCTGGAGTTTTTGGCTTGAGCAACCTGGCATATAAAAATCACTCTAGTTAGGCATTTTTGATTCCAAGGTATAGAAATGAATATAAATTAGTTCAAGTAAAAAAGATGTAGGCCCTGACTGCCACCCACACATGACTCTACCAGAGCTCCCGTGCTGACCATGAACTGAAAATATTCTTGAGTGCCTAGGGTAGCTTTCTCAGAGTAGGGACTAGGTCCCCTCTCAACTCATTTTTCCAAGCCGGGCCAGCTTCCCAGTGGGCTTCCCTTAGATGAAGTGATTTCAGGTGGGCTGCTCTCTGCTTAGCAGGGACCAGGGCCAGAGGAAGATTCTCTAAGAACAGGGGATGGGTAAAGCAGGCGCCTCCAGATATGCCAAACACAGAGGCACTTTTGGGATTATTCTACAAATATTTATCATAAAACACTAAATGCAAGACAACTGAAAAGGGTTGAAGCTTAAAACTCTGTTAAGGAGAAACTGGAATGAAAAGGACCAGCAGAAATTGCAATAATTTTGTGTGTGACAAACTGGGGAAAAGGAAATGTTGTTTTTTGTAAATCCATTTTATTTCAATGAGGAAAAAAAAAGAAAAAAAATTTTGTTGTTTTTTTGCGGCACCGGGGATTGAACTCACGACCTCGCGCTTGCCAGGCAGGCACTTAGGCCACTGAGCTAGATCCCCGGCCCAAAAAAGAAAAAATTTTTAAAAATTTGAAAACACGTCAATCCAGGGCAACAATGGTACATACATAGCACATTGTCATCCCCAAATCATTCACCCAGAGCACAAGACATCTGCACTCAATTGTCCAAACAATATCTGCATAAATCTTTCTCTTCAGTTAAGTCAGAGAAATCAGCAGTATAACTATCTTAATTATCTTTTTTATACACATATACATACACATGCACGTATACATATACATTATGGTTTATACATTGTGTCAACTTGAGAAGTCTAGAAGCTTAACTAAAGGATTCAGCAGCTCTACATCCTGGGGTGTAGAAGACAAGCCCTCACCATTCTAGGATATTGTTCATTGTGTCAATTTGAGAAGGTCAGAAGTTTAACTAAGTGCTTCAGTAGGGGGCCAGGGCCTTAGATTGTAACATTCTCAGCTTGTGCAAGAGGAGGGCACACAGATGGTGTGAGTGCTACACCCACCCCAGAGGAGTAGTCTGCATACAATAAAAGGCAAATGAGGAAGGACTGACTGCTGGTTCTTCAGAGGAGCTCCAGTTTTCACCATCAGCTTGGACGTCATCTCCTGGCTTCGGCAGACTGCTCAGCTTCCACCTGGGACTCTTTAGCCTTCATCGTAGACTCTTTGGCCTTCTGTTGTAGATTCTTCAGTGTTCTGTCACAGACCCATCGGCCTCCTGATACAGACTTACACAGGACACTGCAGTGAGCTCTAGCCCTTGGGCTGGACCCTTCAGCCTCCAGTGTGCAGAAACCCTCTGCACGCTCCCTCATCCAACTTTGTGGCTTTGTAAGCCAATCTTGTAATTTCTTATATATTTGTATATCTTGTGTTATATCTGTTTCTCTAGTAAACCCTGATTGATACATTGTTTCTTTCAGCTTCTTACATTAGTAAGACAATGACATGTGTATCTTATTTATTTCACTTATGAGTATGGTCTCAAGTTGCATCCATTTACCTATAAAAGTCTCCAGTTTATCCTTCTTTATGGCTGAGTAGTACTCCATTGTACAAAAAGACCACATCTTTTTTTATCCATTCCTCAGTCCATGGGCATTTAGGTTTTTCATAAGATCTAGCTATTAAAAATTGTGCTGCATAAACATGGGTGCACATATATCACTGTGATATGTTTTTAATTTTCAGGAAGATAACCAGAGGGGAATAGCTGGGTTGAATGGGACCTCTAGTTCTAGTTTTTTGAGTAATCTCTGCACTGATTTCCACAGTAGCTGCACCAGTCTACACTCCCACCTACAATGGAGAAGGGTTCCTTTTACCCCACAGCCTCTCCAGCATTTGTTATTGGTTGATTTCTTGATAATAGCCATTCTTTCCTGGGTGAGGTGGAATCTCAGTGTAGTTTTCATTTGCATCTCTTGAATGACCAATGATGTTGAACACTGTTTCACATATATTTAATTGCTGTTTGTATTTCTTCATGTGGGAACTGTGTATTTATCTCAGATGCTCATTTTTGGATTGGGTCTTTAAATCTGGGAGGACTAATTTTTCTGAGTTCTTTATATGTTCTCAATAGTAATCCTTTGTCTGAAGTACAGCTGGAAAATATTTTCTCTCACTTTGTGGGCTGTCTCATCACTCTGTTGATGGTTTCTCTTGCTGTGCAAGAGGGTGAGATCCCAGTTGTTGATTCTTTGTGATAGTTCCGGTGCAATTGGGGTTTTGCACATAAAGTATTTGCCTATACAAATGTCTTCAAGAGTTTTACCTACTCTATCTTCCAGCAGATTTAGTGTTTCTGTTTTAATATTAAGATCTTTGATCCATTCTGATTTTAGCTTAGTGTATGATGAAAGATATGGGTCCAGTTTTAATCTTCAGCATGTGTAGAGCCTGTTTTTCCAGCACCATTTATTAAAGAGGCTATCCTTCCAGTGAATGTGTTTGGCACCTTTGTCAAAGATAAGGTGACTTAGTGTGTCTGGAGTTGTTTCTGCATCTTGTAATCTGTTCCACTGATCTTTGGGTCTGTTTCTTTGCCAGTACCACACTGTTTTTATCACAGTAACTTTGAAGCATAATTTCAAGTCAGGATTGTGATGCTCCCTGTCTTGTCTTTGTTGTCCAGGATTGTCTTTGCTATTCTAGGTCTTTTCTGATTCCAGATGAATTTTAGGATTGTTTTCTCTAATTCTGTGAGATATGCTATTGGAATTTTGATTAGGATTTCATTGAATCTGTAAAACAGCTTTGGAAGTATGGCCATTTTCACTATATTGGTTCTTCCTATGCAAGAGCACAGGATATCTTTCCATTTTCTAATATCTTCTTCAATCTCCTTTTTCAGAGTACTATAGTTTTTAATATAGAGGTCTTTTACAT